>LUCH01002593.1:68061-86731 GCA_013368495.1 Paragonimus heterotremus
TGACCGACTTGTCGAAGAGTGCGGACATTGTAGGCGCCAATGTTTACCAGTTGTCTTGGCCTCAGAAAACAATAATCACCCGAAGGCATATCGAAGGCAGAAAAAATTGGGGGTAAAAAAGTAGGAGAAAGTCGAGATCGGTTAGTAATGTCACTGTCAAGAGAACGATAACTTCTAATACTTCCCGGTCGTTTATGCCGCGGAAGGGATTGACTCGAGGCACCCCACCCCGAGTCTCTGACTCAAAAATCTGACCTACACGACAACAGGATATAGGGTTTTCTTGGGGGACCCTACCCGGAGCCAATGACTCAAGAGTCTGACTCACTTGGCAGTTAAAGGCTTGCCTAGCCCAGGAGCGCAGTGAATAAGACATTGATATCAGATTGTGAGCACTGTTGAGCGCATTGGATGTATTCGAAGCTACCTCGGGCTTTTGGGAGATATTAGATGTTTTTCGACCCTATTGAATAATAATACGGCGGTCACGGTGAACCATTGGGCGATGGGAATGCTTTTTGTTTGGTGGTACCTTTTCTACCGCCCTTCTTCCTGATACGGAAGACAGCAGTGCCGCAACTATGAGAATAGTTCTGCTGTATGCCCATGGGATCGTGACTCACTACCTAAGCATTCTTACGCGGTCAGTAGTGCGACATACAATCCTATGAAAGTAACTGCTTTTCGTCTGACTGCTCCTCTTTGGTCTGTCTGACGTGGTTGCACCTGGAAGGACCGGAGTCCTAGTCAGCATAGCCCGCCGGATCAGAACAATACACAAGCCTGAACACTTCGCCAAGGTATCAGTATAGATCGGGATTTATCATATCTAGGTACTTAAACCTGGAGTCACAACTGCAAAAATTGTAATCGATAAGTATGCTGGCAGAAAGTCAACTAAAGCTTCCAACTGACAAGCTAAAGGCAGAAGAAGAATATTCAACCAAACCGACCATCACAAATATGCCACTATTCCATAGTCAATCATGTAGTCGTTATGAGCATTTAGCCAAAGGATGCGACTTTCAGCATAAGCGAAGACAAGAGACCAACCACTATACTCAAACGCATCTGAAATATTGGAGTAGTTAACCATTTTGATAAGTGTGGCAAAGTCTACAACAGTAAGAAGGTCCATTTTATCTTAAAGACAATCTACAAACTGCTTTACGCTTTCGGCATAGAATGTCATCCTGTCCCGGGACGAACGTAAAAGTTTTGAATGACAACAAGAGAGAAGACCCTCTTTTCAAGTGTTTATAATTCCCCTTTCTGCTCTAAACTTTATAGAAACGACTTGCTTGTTTGTACACTACACAACATGGTAAACTAGGAAATGTGGTTTGACCTAAATCGCACAGAAACGGGCATTAGAACAGTTCATGGAAACAAGAATTTAAGACTTACACAGCATTCGACAAATCCATAAAATATACTTTTATCTTTTATGCCCACAGGTTTACATAAAACTGTACAAGAAGAACAGGTTAATTAAAGCAAATTACTGCGGTTGGCTTCACTGCAGTGACTGCTGCCATAATTTGTTGGCATTTCAAAGCACGGGGCAGCTTTATTCCGAGAATGGTTAACCACAGTCTGAAGGATGCATATATTGTGCTGGACTGTTAGGCAGAAAGTTCGAGCATTCCAGCTCTCGGTGGAATACCTCAACACAGGGGGGAGTTGCGTTCAAAAACCCACAGCGAGCGGACGGGAGACGGCGTGTGCGAGTCATCGCCCGACCGGATCGGACCAATGGGAGAGACGTGGCAGCCTAAATAGGATGGATGACCAAAGTGAAGGCGTGATTATTTCAACAGTCGCAGGAATATCTCGACACGGCTTTGGAGTACGGTCAAAGCCCACAGTGGATGGACGGAGGAGAGCACGAGCGACCGGACAAGCCATCGATCAAAGAAATCGGATCAACGGACGAGGAATAGCGGGCGAAAAACCCTCGGATAGGAGGCGCCATTCACGCACCTAAACCGGGTAGAAATGCACACGACGTGTGAGCGGAAACCGGGGGGTGTTGTGGACTGGAATTTTGATTCAAAATCGCAAGCGCACGTGTGGCATGGTAACTAGCGAGTTGGACAATAAAGATTGTGCTTTACTGGACGCCTTTCGTTACAATACGACAAACTTGGCTTAGGTAGTTGAATACAAACTATCGCTTAGTGGTCACCATCCTCTTCATTACACCATCGCTCTGGCCCTGAGGGCGGACAATGTGTTGAGGATCATTTAGTCACGGAGCAATGGAACGTAGTGACCTTCAGATAGGCCAAGTTGTGAGGTGAATTTGGTTGCTAAATTCAGCAGAACCTTATAACAAACGATTTACGAATGATCGTGAGGTAATTATTCTTCAGTTTTCCTATGTTGCGCAATCGCCCTCCAGTTTATTTGCAAGATGTTTTCTGAAGTAAATTTCTCAATCTCGGTCACAGTGTGGTTCGATTAGTCAACAATACCAGGTCGGTGGAAAGGTTACAATTGTAATGTTGAATCACCATTCTCGAGGTCGTTCGCCAACGCCGCAACACGAAACGGATAGCCAGAAGTGAAAAGAGTCTTCTTCTGGCGTTAAAGTGTGATTAGACTGAAACACTTTCAAAATCTATTTTGGAAACGTCGTGAAACAGACTTCGATTTCCCAACCCAAGTTTGCAGGCACCGTCGGGTAATTTTCGATTGGTACAAACCTTCACTGTCAATGGTGTTAGTTAAACATAGGTTGAAGCATATTTATTTCACGTTTGTTTTCATAAGTCTCATAATGTTTCCGTGATTCATGATGTTACTTGGAAGTAGTAAGGCAACTTGGCTAAAATAAAAAAACATCACTCACCCGATGGCAGCTACCGAATTCACAAAGATCACTATGCTGAACTTTTGTCCTAATTTGAGCTTGTCAATTATGCGAACCTACACACAGTTTGAATCATAATTACAATTTTTACTGTTCTTATTCGAAAGTAATCAAGTCGCGCAAAAGTTCGGCCATCATACTGAAATGAAATTGTACTTTTAAACCTTTCTAAATCATATTATGATACCAAAAGCTCTCGCGACCACATAGAGCACAGGCCCAAAACAAGATCATGTTATGTGCTAAATACTTTGTAAACTATTGTCCATGTTGGCCTTTTGACATAAATAAACTTTACGCTGTGTGTTTGTTATCTACAAATCATTGCCAAGCGTCAGGGGACATGTTAATTTGCTACAAACAGTGTTAGGAGGCAAATTCATCAAAACTATCTAATCAGGACATCGGTGATGGCTGAGGAAATCAGTCCTCACTGCAAACCAGTCAGGCCCTAGGTGACGGCTGGCGAAATCAGACAAAGCACTGAGGGGCACGTCGGACCAACTAGCAAGAGACGTGCAAGTGAGCGTGGGTGTCACGCCAGACCGAGAACCAACGCCTATGGAATTGGCCTTACTTGGCCACTTGGCAGCGAAGTGGCCTAAACAAGCAGACAGTGAATCAACAAGTAAATGGCCATATTTGACCACTAGTTCATGATATATATTTACAGGCATTTTATTCGTTTGTCGAACTGGTATTTGGCAATACAGCGTGTTTGTCCGCAATCGTGTTATTCTTGTCTCTGCGCAAGTAGACTGGATGAAACCGCATAGCAGGGACCCAGGTCAAGCAGTCAAACCGTATTAGAACGTTTGACAAGGAAAAGGCGCGTTACATCAAACAGTCAGAAGTATTTTCAGTTCAGAAAACACCTTTTGTTGTGATGATATGGATGCCCAAACTTTTTATCATAGCATAAAAATGTATTTTCATTCACCAAATACACAGTGCTGTACGGTATAATAAGTTGCTCAAAATTTGGAATCCAAAATTTATGGGAACTCACCAACTGATCAAATCTATGACTAAGTATCACAATTGATTTCGTTCAATAATCACGATATTTCATACGGAAGCAGCCTTTTTGGTTCACTCATTAGTCATCTTTATCTTCAACCATCACTTCTATAGCCTGTGGTACATTCCAACTGAGATCGCAAGATACAACATTGATGTTACTGACAACCTGCTGGGGGGTCAGCCATACAATAAGATAAACAGTATATTACTGAGCCGTTTATAGATGTCAGAGTAGCAGAAGTTAGAACAACTATTGTTCAATGTGACGCTGGACGGCCGCAAGTCATTTGAGCTGCCGCGGCAAATGAAACAGCTCCCGGAAGCAGAGCAAATGGTAAAATTATCATTCGACTGTTGAGGAATAAAATTCTGCCAGCATATTATAGATAGTAACAAATACTGATGTATTAGTATTATGAGTAATGATGACGGTGAGAGTATAAGATTAACTTGTGGGTCCAAAAATGTTCTTCCTGAGAATGAAGACTATGATTTTTAAAATAGCCAAGTATGTTGCTTACCCATGCATTCAGCTAGCTAGATTGCTGACAAAAATTTGGAAATTGTTGTCGGTCGCAAACGGTCCTCATCGTGTACTGGCCGGTCACGTGCGGAGCGATTTCACAAGAATCAGTGCTCTAGCGAGATTTTAGTTTTAGACAGTTTCTTCATCACCCTAATGTGGTATGAAAAAGTCGTTATCCACACATGTTTTTTATGTGTGACGCGTTGTCCACGTCAACTGAACAAAGCTTCGTAAAATCTCAAGCAGAGTGATCAACCGGTACATATGTCCGAAAAATTTCTGTTTGATCTACACTGTTCTAATCACTCTGTACCCGAGAATTGGTAACCGAATTTTAGCGGCGGCAGAAATGATCGCTGTCAAATTTTGTAACCTGGTGATTTTTGTTTAAAAAATTACTTCTTTCAAGTACTACAACTTTCTTCAAATGGTCCTAAGTCCGCTCTCCCTCATATCCACAATGGAAACTGACCGCGTGTACTGAACGTGAATCCGGCTCGGGACGAAAAAAGTTGAACGATTGTTGTGATACTGCTGTTAACCCACTGCATGGCTCAGTTAGTACCCACTTTCCTATATAATCATACTGACTGTTATCGAACAAACATCTGTCTTCATTTCTGTATTCTTTATTTTGTCAGTACTGCATTGTGTACTTTGCGGGGGGTGGGTGGGAATACCTTTGTGCGGTGTAGGAACTATGGTTTTTCGTTAGTTCGTAATATAGAAATATTTTTTTAGATGATACCCAATTGTGAGCAGTCAGGAGTTCAACTGAATTCGAACCAGCGACAGCAACAGCATGCCTCAACGCGCCAAGCGCTCTAGCAGCAAACCTACGAAGCCACACCAGAGCTCAAAAATGTCACATTAAGAATCGGTTACCCACTTGTTCCATGCTCAGTTTGTACAGCGCTTGCCGCCTTGTGGCAAGGTGTTTCTGTCGCTAGTTAGAATCCAGTCGAAGCCCTGAACTTTCAACTGCAGATAATATATGTAGTTCACCGGGTGGTTCCTAATTGGTCAGTTGTTCGTGCACCAAGCAGAGGGCTGTCGTTTATCAATGTACGAAACACGTGTAAATAATTGAGACATGATCTAACCTAGTAGTAACCCTCTTGTTTACCGCCTCATGCTCTTAAGCATATCATAGTAAAACAATGAACAATATGTAAATGTTTATTGATGTTTCTACAGAAGATAAATTATTGAACTGGAAAACATTGGGCATGTTTTAAAATTGTGGTTGCTGCCGAAGTTCCATGAAATTGAGCCGCCCAGTGCCATCTGAAAACGATCGAAGGAAGTTGAAAAGTTTATTCTGAAAAAAGCACCTCAAAAATAACATGTTACATGTGCGCGAGAGTCAGACTATTCTGTAGTTACTCAACCTTACGTGTTCCAGTGTTAAGTATGACATATGTGACCAATCATTTCATATTGCGATAACTTCCGTAACTGTAGTGCTCTTGTGAAGAATTACCGAGAACTATGGTTCATTGCCTTTGCTATAAAATATGATTTTGTACGAGGCTACCACAGAGTTATAAGACATGGCAAAATGTGTAAGTATAACGTGAGCTCAAGTGTTTTCCAGTTCAACATTTAACTAAGTATTTACTGTACGCAATTTCATTTACCGTCTAGAATGTTCAAATCTCGTTTCATTTGATCCTTCGTGTCGTCACCCATGCCATAATCCAACGACGCATCTATCACCAGCTCACTACTAACCAGCATCAGAAGAACAGAGAGGAACATCCGTGCACCGGTAGATATCTGGAATAGCAGCATCAGCAATAAAGAAAATTCATGAAAATTTCCGCAAACCATAGTATTCATATGGTACAAAGACACATATACCCTTACCATTGCGTTATTCTTTAGAATGATACAACGTTTGCGTGATTGCTGCTCAATTATACTCAGTTGCAAATGTTACTGATGCCGATTTGTGGATCAGTTGACCAATAAATTTGATCCTATCAAGTCAGTGTTGTACAGTGTATGTGTTGCACACAACATTCTAACTGACTGATTCTAAGCCAGAGGCTCGGCAACATTTAGAAATCAATGATCTATGGTACCTTACACACACCCTACCAGTTCATCAGTGTGCTAAATCACACATCAGAAGAGTTGAAGTGGCAATCTTCATACGTGCTGAAAGTTTTTGAATAACAATGAACAGATAATTTTTTAACTGGGTAATCGTGACATTCAATGAAATTGCTGCAACGTCAGCATGGTTTTCAATGTAACTAAAACGTGCCGAAAAATCTGACCGAAATCACTGATTTGCCCAGATGACCATTGCACTTAAGTGCAGATATCAGTTCACGGAGACCATCGTCAGGACTAAATGAAGTTAGTCACTTATGAAAGCACTCACTTTTGAGGGAAGGAACGGCGCAAATCGACTCGATGTGAGTCATAATTAATTAGAATATTTTATCATTGCCCAACTGTTTTATGAGTAGTGTATAGGTGATAATAAATTTAGCACAGTGTATCTATGAGGCATACTCGACCGTCAGAAGCATACCCTCGTCTTATTGGCATAAGTTACAGACAGCACTGCATTAATGGAATTAGATCATCACACCACAATTAAGTTAATTGAACAGAAACCCATCTATGATTTTGCTGACAAACGTAACCTAGCGAGAAAAGTTATATTTGTAAGTGGAACATCTTTGGGGGTAATAACACCAACAACGCACTCCACATTGGTTACTTTGGTCGATGAAGTGATACAGTTCATTCAGGATTGTCAACAACTTTGCGTAATCAGAACGGAGTTAGCGGTAAGACTTGAGAACACATCAGCTGACCTTGTTCCTACCTGTCCATCAAAATGCAAGCCATTTTGGTTCCCTTGACCTGTTAGAGATTGCGGTTGATTAGGTGTACCTGTGGATCTCACGTCCAATTGGAGTGAGCTTTGATATCGTGGTAGACTTCGAGCTGTATTGTGAGAATGAACTAGTGTGTGTAAACATTTTAATTATTCCTCTAATGTACACGGCCGGTGGGCGGAAATACACGAGCCTCGGTGCCGAAACATGTAGGCGTATTTTTAAATCATTCTAGGGGGTGGGGTAGGGTGGTGACTGACACATGGCTGTTCATCTGAAAGGTATCAAGTGCAACGCCGACTGCAAGCAGCTTCATGTGGACTACATAACTTATGAAGGGCAGCCTCACAAAGACATAGAAGCAAGGTTATAACAGTCTGAGATCGATCTGTTGTTGGACTGGATTTCCGTGCACCCAACGATTACACCGCAAATTTTGAGTTTGTGCGTCGAGGCTGAATTTCAGACGGATTTATAGACCACAACAGTCAGTCGACACTTGGATGGCCGGTGCATAATTGTCAAGAGACTTTGTCAAATACCTGTTGACGTACACTCAAATGAGAATATGAGATTTTGGTAACTGTTTCTTTATCGACGAAGGGAATGTTATGTGAATTTAAAGACTATTTGCTGGATTGATGAGACGAACTTCCACATGTTCTGTAAGAGGTCAGTTGAATATTTATCAAATGTAACAAGAGCAGAAGTTTTTGTAACACAGCATAATCTTTGTTTATTTGCAGCTGTGACATCATGCTCGATAGCGAGCTGTATGACGAAACAGGAAGCATGCAACAACAACACTTGTAAAGACTGGTTGCCGAATCAGACGAAGATCAGCACACACATGTCAGAAAGTGTGCTGATATGGGACGACGCACAACGTCGCAGTGATCTGCAAAATGTGCTATCTCAGGAGTTATGAAGTGGAGGACAGCTGCTACGACTGGCTTCTTATGTGCCAAGGTTGAATCTGATTAAGAAAATCTACAGTGCGTTGGGAGCAAGAGTTGCAAGGCAGTTTCGAATGCGCCACAAGAAGGTAGTAGACGGAGCTCTCTAAGATATGCTGAGCCAACAGGAGTGGACAATACGGACCCTGAAATGAATAGTCATTTTTATCATGTTTCACGACACCAATTCAACTTCAGTGATGATTTTTTTTATCAATGGACAGATACCGTGGCTATGGGATCCCTGGTGTGTTTGTTGCTTGCTTACATCTCCATCGCAAAACTTCAGAACGATCAACTCTATATCGTAATAAGAGGTGTAAGTTTCGATCACAGCTACATGGACGACATTTTTGCAGTCGTCGATAGTTTAACACCTCCAACCAAATTATACTTGCACCGTAAGTGCATCACTACTTCGAACTGTGTTCACCATCAATAAACTGTAAACAACACCTTAAAATCCTTGTAAGCCTTACGTGTGACTCTGGGGATTTCGTGAACAAAATAATGTTAACTTCGGTAGAAAAATCTGACTTGAAGTTCGTGGAGGAACATATTAAACATTATCAGTTTGTTATAAGAAAAATGATAACCTCAGCTGAATGCGCAAATAATTGGAGGGCCATTTTTGACGGATATCTCACTAAGCACACGTTGTAGTACTATATTTCATTATATGTTACAAATCCAATGAAATGTTCAAGCATACGAGCGTTTCCATGGATATGTCAGTCTTCCTTAAACGCAAACATTCACTAATGCGTGCCTAAGAGGTGTCGACTCTACAATCTGTCATGGGCTCAGTTCATAAACGGTTTAATTCCATGACTTATTTACAAGTACATCTGACCAACTTAATTTTTTGAAATTTTGAGAATTCAATTTTAATAAAATCGTGTACTTGAGTTGTTAGATAATTTGCCGTGAGTGTTGCTTCCGTGTTAATTATGAGAATCTCGGTGAGGCATAACTGGTATAGTTATGTGAAACCTGCGTATGAACAACGGTCAAACCGTGTTCCCGAAATATGCTCATTCGCCCAAAACTGGCACTAGAACTACTAAATTAATATCTGTGAGCTAAAAATTAATGGTTTGATACGTGATTAGAATTTGCAGTTTCTTGTGACAACAGTGCATTAGAAATAACTGTATAGATTCGTTCATTTAAATCCGTGATCTAAATCATAACCATAGATATGGTATTATTTAGTCCACGGTTGAGTACGACACGTACACCTGTCTCGACTGAGATGAAATATCTCGTACGAGGGGCTTAGGAATGCTGATCAATGCGGCTATGTCAATGTCTTTTCAAAATATATGACCAAATCACAATGGTTCATGTAGCCATGACCAGCGAACGTGAGATCACCCAGACAACATCCAGAAACAAAACATGGATGACCAGACGCAGGAATGTTTCATAAAGTCATACCAAACGAGTTGATGTTATTCGTTTAGTTAACTTGAGTAGAAAGACAACTCAATTTTTGCTAAACCCCAGTGAAATATATGAGTGAAATTTCTTTTGCATATGCCATCCAATGAGACACTGTCATGCAAACGACTGTAAATCACAAAATAAGATGTGAACTTCAAAATCTTGAAGAAAAATGAACATTTTCCATTATTTCAGAAACGAATTGTGGTCGCAGTTATTTTTATTTATTGATGACTTTAATATTATCGACAAATCGACAAAAGGTGATAAAAATCGTTTTCTATGCAGATGTTTGTCTGTTTGTTTGAATATTCATACCTTACATGTGCTTCAAATGAATGCTGGCCAGCGAACACACATTGTACCTAGTTACATATATATTTACATTTTAGACACAAGATTTTCCATTACACGCAAAAGCATTAGAATTTCCACGTTAAAATCTTGGACGTGACGGTAAGAACGCGAGACTAATGGAGAAAGCAGGACAGGTCGACGGTCTGATGGTTGCAACGAAATTACGTACCTCAAAATATTTCCACACTCAGTGATGACGCCTCCCATAACTATGTACAGTGAAATATAAGGCGGATTGGCTTGACAATCTGACCGAAGTAGTCTTTTGTTGTATACAACGGCCAACCCAGCACTGTTCTGACTGATCCGGGGGTCCGGTTGGTCGTTTATTGTTGAGTACGGATGCCAACTCTAAGTGAGGTCAACCGAATATCAGACCGAGCTGCCAGGGCGCCATTTAATGAGTGATACTGGGTGATGACACAGGCTTCTTTCTGGAACTAACCTGACGACCATGGGGTGGAGGGTGTCACCGAACGAAGTTCGTATTGCGTTCATGGTCGTCTCAGGTCGTATAGGGTTCATAACTAATAGTACCATGTGCTGATTATCAATTTAAGACGTGGTATTTGCACAACAGGGTTGATTACAATAAAATAAATCAACGCTTTAGCCAGCAGAATTGACGTAGCCAAGGCTGGTTTAGTATTTGAAGAAATCAGGGGCCATTCGACGTATTCATTGATGTCCTTCATGGTTCGGTTCCTTACCTCACCTTGTTGTTAACTCTGTTTGAGCTGTATATCCGTTCCAGAGGAAAAATCTTCACTACAATATGTAATGATTGTACTTCTCTGTTCAGTGGTTACACATTTTTTCATAGCCACATAGAATGACTTGCCTGAGCTGGCTAAACAGTCCGGTCTATTGTCATTATCATGTAACGCACGCAAACGCACTATTTCATCTCGATACTGGAATGAACTAATATAAAATCTCTGTAATTGTTACTTGCATTCTCACATCTTAGATCCCTCCAAGAGCGCGGCCACTAAAACTCAGTGATTGCAGTTAGTCGTACGTATACACCATCCATTCATGTGAACGGCACTTTGAGGAAAACTACAAAATTCACTTTTGTATTTAATAACTCATTTGCGAGTTGGTCATGCCGTTTATCACAAACTCAGTGGAGTTGGTAGAACAATACGGATGAATAGGAATAGCCACCAACTGGTCGTGTTTCCGGTGAATTGTGCCAATCAGTCCTGCTACTTTTAAAACCTGTGAAGCACTGTCCTAGTGTTTTCCGTCGCAAAGACATTTCTGACGCATAAAGCATGCGGATAGCTCGATTGTTCTTAACCGCCCAAACAACAAACAAAAATCTTACATAATCCAGACACACCCATAGGCCATGTATCAGTTTAATCAGGGTTAACTTCCAAAAAGTAGGAAGTGCAAAATTAATGTGTGGTTTCTCCGAATAGAGCATTCTCCGTTCACTGAGAAGACGTGCTCTTACGGTTATGACCCCATCGTTTCACCATTCATCGCCTGCATACAACATCGTTCGGCATGACCAACAAAGTTAGCTCAGTGTCCTCTGGGGATGTCGTATGTAGCAAAGATGACTATTTTTTCCAGGTTCCCCGTTCTCCACTCCTGTTAACTTTGCACACCCTGAGGATCTCCGTTTATTATTATCTCGTGGTACACCTGCAGTTGCCTTTTAACTCTTACTTCCGTCATGCTGTAGACATTCTCAGTTGGATTTAACATGGGAGAATAGGGTGTCAGTCTCAAGAGTCGTCCTCCATTATATACCTCCTCAGCAAACACTTTCCAGATCAGTGCGACACGGTGCGTTTTAGCATATCAGCACAATGTGTGACATGGATGTGCTGATCTTCATCTGATCTAGCAGGGTTCGTAGCCACTCCTTGCAATCGTTGCTGTTGTGTGCTCCCTGCCTCGTCGTATAGCCTACTGCCGAGCTTGATGTTATAGCTCCAATCAAATGGAGATTACGGCCTCGGCTGTTTGTAACAGAGACGCACGCTCTCGTTGCTTTTAGTGAACATCCTATTGACCTCCTACAGAATAAATTGAAGTTTGTTCCATCTATCCGGCAAATAGTCTTTGAGTTTGCATAACACTCCATCAATCGGTATGCAAACAGTCGCCGTAACTCCAAATTCTCATTTGAGTTCATGCCAACGGGCACTTGTTACAGTTTCTTAACAGTTATGCATCGGCCATCCAAGTGTCGACTGACTGTTGTGGCCGATAAATCCTTCTCAAACTCAGCCTTGACGCGCAATCTCAAAAATTGCAGTGTAACCGTTAAGTCTACGCAAATCCACTCCGAAAACATATCGATCTCAGATTGTGTCAGAATCTTGCTTTTATGTCCTTTATGAGGCTCAGCTTCATAACTGATGCAATCCACATGAAGCCAATTGTAGGCGGTATTACACCTGACTCCGTTCAGAAGGGCAACCATACGCCAGTCATCGCCCCTTTCGAATGCTTCGATAATACGTCTGCGTGTTTCGAGACTGATGCGAGTGTAATTGCGCCCCTCAGTTATGCATACAAGAGAACTAATGAAAATGTTCTTACAAACTGGTCCACTTTCCTACTACAACTCGAATTTTACCACGACCCTAAACCTGACTCCTATTGGGCATGAGATCCACAGACACTCCTAACTACTCGCAACCCTTTACTTGTCAAAGGAACCAATACGATCCGCAGTTTGATGAATCAGTAGGGAAAGAGTCAGATGATCTGTGCTCCCCTTTGACCGTTAACCCCCTTCTTATTAAGCGAAACCGCTGACACCCCTTGAATAAACCGTACCACTTCCTTTATTAAAGTATTCAATGAAAAATGCTCCAATTAAGATTGATTGTCCCTTCCGGTTAGTTAAACCAATTGCATTCTTGCCGTCACGTCCAAGATTTTAACATGGAAATTCTAATGCACCAAAATGATTAGCTTTTGCATGAAATGGAAAATCTTGTGCCTAAAATGGAAACAGATATGTAAAAAGGTATAGTTATACCACGTCACGGTTCAACATACAGTCAGTAAGGCAGTGGCTATCTTCGTGCTGTACTCATGCAACGTGACAATACTAAAGGTATGTAGTATCAAATCGAAAACATAGGCCGAGGTTACATTCATCATGAATAGCCCAGTCCAACCAGCACTATTTTGGAGTGTGAACGTCAGATGATGACACAGACAGTCACATTTGTGTGTACCGTCCATCCGCCTCTCAAAAGTGTTTGCCCGTATTGTTTTCAAGTGGCTCGTTGTCAACCTTCACTGCGAAAAACCACCGCAACGCAAGCATTGAAAATGTGTTTGTCGTAATTTAATCGGAGATTGACCAGTCTGAACTGAAAATTGTTTACTGCACCCTGTGAGACATGATTACATTTCCCACAGACGTGCGCAAGATGAATTAAAATAGTCATTTTGATTTTGTGCAGATCCAAAATATAGCAAAAGTTTCAACAACGAAATCACCGTTATGACATTTCAGACTGGCACACTTTACCCAGACTTGAAAACCTCTTTCGTTTTCAAACACTAACATTCTGGATGAGTGGTTATTCACAATGCAGTGACAATTTAAACGAGGCTATGAATCTGAGTTTTGCTCCTTCCAAATCGCCCCACTCTGGCATACCGTTACACAGGCCAGGAGGTGAGGTCACTCATGTGGTAATCCAAGGAGTACACTAGCCATTGAGTCAGTACTTCAGAGCGAAAATGATTATAACATCATTGTTAAACCGTCAGCCGCATTCGCTTGCCTTAGCAGATCGGTCTGCATGGAGAAGTTAGATACTCATGAGCGTGATTTTAGTTGGCTCGAAATACTCGCCCGCGGATCGAACCATATGAAAATGCAGTAGGCTAATTCCGTGAATATATATATATATATGTTGCTGAAAAACACCTACACCGACCACCAAGGTAGTACACAACTTGGTCAGGTGAGAACGAGTGAAGTGATGAACAAGTGATTCGTGCTTGTCGGGTGCAATCTGAACCACGTTCGTAGGGGATTGGAAACTGCGGATTTTTGTCTCAGTAGATGATTGTTATAACTATGTCCAGACAGTATGAAACTCAATCATGTGTATTTACTGGGCAAACCATGTGAGTCAGGGCCTGGATCATCCATATTTAGCTTGAAAATTAACAGTCCAACTTCGGTATTACGCATTTCTGCATATAGTCGTTCACCAAAAACGCACAGGAGAACTGCCAAATTAATAAGATTTGAGTAAGAAGGATGACAACACTTATCATAAGAAAAAGCATAATTCAAACCAGACCGGACCAAACCAGACCACTGATTTGTGGGTTAATCAAGATCCCGATTGACCTGCAAAATTATAAATAAATAGCTATCACGTTCAAAGAGCCCATCAGTGAGTTTCCTGTGTTTATTTGGGGATAAGGCGTGTGGAAACATATTTACGATATCTTGTATATATGTTGAGCATGGAAATCGCTAAGCAAAACTGAAACTATACCGATAAAACCTGGTAGAGTAGCTTACGACCTGACTGTGCACTGATACACGTATGAGTAAACAGAGCATGCACATCGTAGTTAATTTGTCTTGGTTGTTTCCCACCTTTTGTACACACTAATACTTCACTGATGGGTATTGACGGATTTCGGTTTTGTGCAAACTGAATATCACTCAGAGCTAATCACAGTAGTCGCATTCGCATTTCAGTCAGCTTCCGTCGATAATGTAAATGAGCAGAAGTCATATCGAATGGTATTATTTACATGTTGTCGTCGTTCGCTTGACTCACACAACAACGACGGCTGGTGCGTGTTGTTTGTCTGGTCTATGTAATGTTGCACACAACATAACTCTTGTTCGTTCAGGTATAAGGACAGTGATTGTCACCTGATGATAGTCTCAAAGTTATTATATACTGTTTCCGGATCCCGAATAGTACAGACTGATTCGGACCCTCAGTGAGACCATTCAACTGTTCAAGCTACCTTGCAAAATCAAACGGTATTCTTATAGGTCATTCGAGAAAAAATCTGAGTGACGTTTGTTGTTGTTGTACCAAAACCGTCAGCTTCCTTTGGTCACTTGAACAGGAATTTACTGGGTGACTCATTTGTACTACTTTGGCTCACGTTTTGCCAAGAGCTCGTGTGAATGTGTGTGCGGAACATTTGGATTTCCCATTAAACTGAAGTTTGGATTTTGTATCTTATGAATAATCAGTGAATTATATAAGTCTTGGAATTCCTCTGAAATTAGCTGAGTCCTATCTTCCATAGTCGCTACCTCAGAAATTCAGCACGAGAAAGTAAATTATCTACAAATTATTCACACCGAGATTCCATGAATAGTGACACCACTAAAAGCTGATGGGATTACACAGAGAATTTGTGGTTATTACAGGTTAACATTAAATACACGTCTACTACAATGCACCTTCATAACAGAAGAACCCGAGCGTCTACTGTATCGTTTATCGTTTTAAAATCTTTTCAAAAATCGATTTAAAGGGTGCTTTTCTGCAAGTACCACTTGACGAAGTATGAAGCAGTTTGACTGTGATTACTATGTCATTCGAACTGTGTGGATCAAATTTTCCACATTGTGGTTTGAACGTTTTGCCAGCTGTATTCCAGGATGTCATGAATACAATTACTAAAGACTTAAATAGTTTCGAAACGTATCAAGATGACGCTATTGTTCATGCTCTTGATAAACCCACCCATGATTATCGCCTTCTTTCTCTGTTGAAACGATTTTCTGAATTCGACGTAACCATTAATCCAAAGAAGTGTCATTTTTCAGTTTTTCTTTCTCATACGTTGGTTGCGTAGTTATTACCAATGGTTTCAAACCAGATTTACAACGCTTAGCCTCATTGGTGAATACACTGTCACCCACTGACCTTTATGAACTACGTTCTGTTTTGGGTGCACTCCAATACTACTCATATTTGGTCTCGAATTTCTCTCAGTATGCCACTTCTTTGTTCGATATGTTATCTATCAATAGTTTTGCTTGGTCCGCCAACTACGAAAAAACGCTCCGTATTTTGCTTGACCGTCTTCAAACTGCTGCGGTTTTAAAACCGCTTTCTGCCAAAGATTACTCAACCGTAATTACCAATGCTTCTCCCACTAGAGTAGGTGCGGTTCTTGAACAGTGTGGTAGACCTGGTATATGCATTTCACGTTGTCTGTCTAAAGCTGAATGTGAGTATTCTCAGACCTACCGTGAAGCCATTGGTGTATACTGGGCTGTTAAAAGACTTTATAAATACCGTTTTGGCCTCTCATTTACTATTGCAACAGACCATGAAGCCTTAAAATTTCTGTACCATCCTAGCAAATCGCTGGCAAAGTCATCTGCTGCCATGGTGCAACGTTGGAGCATTCCTCCTAGTTCTTACAATTACACAATTATTCATCGTAGTGCAAAAGCTATTCCCCATGTTGAGTGCTTATTCATATTTCCATCACCCGACTCAAACTCTGACAACACTAACTGCCCATGTAGCACACTGCCCGCCGCGATATGCCGGTATCACGCGGGTTTGGACGGGCAGTGAGTAAAATGTCGAAAATAAAAATCCAAACAATTCATTATGCCATATTATGCCATATGTAAAAATCAGTTAAATCCAGTTCAAAAAATGGGTCATTATTTTCATCAAATTTGCTGCTGTTTGTTTAAGCGCACTCGTAATTCCAGACATTTTCTTATGGCTGCTCTGTAGTGACAATTGAGGTAGGTACGAAGAAGGTCGAGTGTTTTTGTTCGTAGTTCATGGTCTAGATGAAATTACCTTGCTTCTTATATTCTGAAGCAAATTTAGGGAGAGTCCTTTCAGATTATTCTATCAATTGCGCTGTACCATAAGTATTTACGGAAATACAACACTTCAAAGAAATCCGAGAAACCTGTATTTCTGTGGTTGAAGTTTGAATTTTGTACAAGTTCAGGATGACAAATTCGGGTAACCGGATATGAATAGACAGATATGTGTAGTATTATTAGAATTCCTAGAAGGAATACTGTAAGAATGTTGTGTTTCCGCTTTCCTCTATCTCGATTATTTACGAAGATATGGAATTTCAAACACACCCATAAAACTTGTACAATTATAGTTCATGTTTGAATTTTGTACAAGTTCAGGATGGTATATTCGGGTAACCTGATATGAATAGACAGATATGTGTAGTATTATTAGAATGCCTACTAGCTCAACCACTGTCAGTCAAGAGAGATGCACTTATCTGCTATACTCTTAACTTCTTCGGTCCTGTTATCTCTGCCTCAAGACGTGCCTGGACCCAACAGGAGCGGCGTAGATTTTCTGCATTTTAATGTTGCCGTGAAAGTTTGTCTATTACTCTAGATGGACTGTTGTGTTTTGATGATCGTGGTATAATTCCACCGACTCTGAGATCTAATATCCCTGCGGACTTGCATTCCGGATATTTGGGAGTTGATAAGATTAAGTCGCTCGCACGTTTATTTTACTGGTGGCTGGAATTATAATCAGATATTAAACACACTGTCAAGAATTGTACCAAATGTGTACACAAGATTCATGCGAAATAATCACGATGGCTTCCGTGGCCTGTTACGTTTGAAACATTTCAGAGGTCATGCTGATTACTACGGTCCTTCTCTGGGCAAATACTATGCCCTAATGATTACTGGTGTTCATTCTAGATTGCCTGAAGTTGTTCTCAATTCACCACCGAGTGCAGACTTTACACAACATGCGTTGAGAAAACTATTCTGTAGCGAGGGTGTACCTGCTGCTTTGGTCACTGACAATGGTACTCACTTCACTGCCAAGTCTATAGAGGGATGGATTACAGGACTTGGGTGTCGGCATTTGTTTACTGCTCCATGACATCCACAATCCAATGGACTTACAGACAATTTTATACGCACACTTAAGTCTGCCATTGTTTCTCTAACACCGAACTCATTTGTGGAACTTGATCGAGGAATCGATAATTTTCTCATGCATTACAGAAATGCATCACATTCGTTAACTGGAGTGAGTCCCGCGATTCATTTCAAATCTCGTTCTCTGCGTGTAAGCCTTGACTGTGCGAAAACAGCTGATGTTCCCTTTGTCAAAGTGTGATGATTGTCACTAAACCTATTTTTATTACATGACTGACTACAGGTTGTACAATTGCGCTCGGCGGATAAATTACTTGCTTTGCCTAGTTCGGTTGTTATTACTATTGCGTCGAAGCTATAGCTTCGAGCTATAGCTCTAGGGTTGAGCTTATTTAACTACTTCAGTTCTGTATTCCTGGAATCATCACACAAGGGTAACGAGTTACTTCCTGCTAATGGAGTAGTTCTTTCTTCTCACGGAAATCGCATATTTAATATTCTTGACTTGGAAGACTTCCTGTTATCGAGGACATGTTGATCAGGTTGCCCTGTTTGCGATTAGTTCCTGAGTCGTCGGCTCCCAGGAACCACCTCATGATGAAATATTTCACATTTCCCTCACTCTGTTTGTGGTAGTTTCGATAAGATAAAACGGTGTCTGTTAAAGTATTAGAACGAGAACGTATTACTTATAATTGCTTGAGAAATGTTAGTGGCGACCTATTCCGTAATCAAATATGTATCTAT
>LUCH01002594.1:8252-31641 GCA_013368495.1 Paragonimus heterotremus
AGTAAACTAAGGGTCATCTAGCCAGCACCCCCTGTTGTGGACAAGTGGGTATGCGCTAGACCCTCGTCCATTAACAATTAAATACACCTTTCCTGAAGAGCAATCGTAACGTAGTCCCAACAGGCATCGAACTAGAGAACACGGTGGAGTTTGGAAACAAACCGTATATTTCCAGCAATATTTGGAAATATAAGTAGTTAGTTCTAGCCTAGTCTGGGACCGCCTGCAGCCACCCAGAGAAAAAGAAGAGAAGCGCGAGATGGGCTACAGCCCACTCGACGGAGCTCAAAAGCGCGCCAAGCGAAAAGGTGCGTGGAACCTTCGAGTGCTTTAAACAACGATCGAATGGGTTCGGGTTAAACGACCTTGAAGAATGAGATAATAGGTGAGTCGTCAAGAAAGCGGCAAGCATTCACTGCATGCAATTAGTTGCACGAATGAAGAAAATGGCACTGAGTTAGTGTCAGGCCTCCTGCTGCAGGCGTACACAGAATCATGCGTACAGAACAGACAAGCAGGAAAACACGGTTGCAGCCGGAATCCTTAGAGAAGCCACACGATCGCCGGTCACTACACCCCACCAGAATCGTTAGCTGAGTATAAGCTTCATTGCCTGGACAGAGTATGTATTATCACACCCTGGATAACAAGTTATTTGTTTGGTTGATTTTTGTCCGCAATTGGAATCTGCAACTAGCTTCCCAGGTTCTGATTCGAAACCTCGTCCACACAACTTAAGTGGATTGTGAAGACAACAGTACGCCGCAGATTGAATATACTCTGGTAAAGGCAAACCATTTAGTGTTTCAAGACGCAGAACATAATGGTTTGTACTGGTGCATGTGTCAAACTCCGGAAGACAATGTTCAAGTTGAATATGGCATAGATGGTCGTGTGCCGAATACCCCGCTTTTCGGCGCTCTAAGCTCGTTACTAAATTTTATCATTCGCATGCTGTTGTTCGCTGATGATAGTGCACTATTTGCATGCAGTGAAGTACTACAGCGAATGACCACGGCTGTCGCAACCTCAGCAACCATATTTGACCGGGCTATCGATATTAACGAGGGATTTTCTACAGCCTTCCTCGAGCAGACGTGTTGTGTCCAAACCCGAAATTCGCATCAGTGAAGGCGTTATACATACGTGCTCAGACTTATATCACTTGAGTAGCTATCTGTCGACAGGTCTACCCATGGACCGCGAGCTGCCAGCTGGCGTAGCTAAGGCTAGTGTTGGTTTTGAACGTCTTAAGGGACGCGTCTTGAAAGAGTATCCTAGAGACTGCGGCTAATCGGGCTCAGTGGCGTCAATGTTGTCGTTTGGCCGAATCGTCTGGAGGTATTTGTAAAGCAATAAAAACCATCTTGCTGATGCCGCTTTACCTCCACTTACAGTTCGGTTGTTGTTTACAAGGTTGTTGGGAAAAGGCACATTTTCCCAAAAGTTAACCCTATATGCATGGAAAATGGATCTCTTCATTATCTGGGAATTCGAACGCCCGCCAAGATTCTGGAACATCTGAGAAGTTGCGCCCACTCCTGATTGGTCTATTCGGTGGCCTAGGCCACCCCAAACCTATAAATACAGTTGCTGTAAACCGCTTTTTTGCCTTCGGACTGAGCAGCAAATAAAGCTCGTTTGAAAGCCATCTTTTTCCTTACTTCTTCGAGGGTTCTAAGTTGCGAGAGTTGCGTTCCGATTTGTGAGCTCTGATTTTGGCACCGTTTTGCAATATCGGTGCGTTCGTTCGTGATAGAGATACTACTCGCGGTCTTGCGTTTGTTCTTGTCTTTTCTCTATCAGGTGGGGTCGTAACAAAGGTATAGGCATCTTGATGTTGAATGTTTGTGTATAGACGCAGATAGTTCCCATCCTTCCTTCTGTTTTTTCTTCCTGGCCAAAGCCCGCTTTTTTCTCATGGGTGTATGGAGGTTGAGTATCAGTGAGAAGACTGTTGCCTAGAGTTGAAAATAAAATTGTTTGCCAGCAGAGCCATGATGCTCTCTGCGTTATTGTAAGGTAGTGTAATCTGGACGTTGTGCCAGCGATGTGTGTGGTATCTGAACCGTTTTTATCTGCAGTGTGCAAGGCGCTTGCTGATTATTGGGTAATCATACATGGTCCCGAACATCAAGGTATTGGACAAGCAGACATGGACGGGATTGAACTAGTGTTGGATGTTGTATATTAGGTATTCGTCAAAACGCATTAAGCAAAAACGAGAAGACTGACGGCCCGGACTGTAAGCTTTATTTGCTTTATAACTGCAACAGAACCTGAGACGGGCGAGAATGGTGATGTGAATTAATTCGATATAACCAGTGAATAACCATAGAAATACACACATTACTTTCTTCCTCAATCTGATTAAGAACACAAAAGTTGGCAGAATAGAGGGACTTTGTTAAGCTTCACGGTTTCTGAGGTTGTATGGACGAACTCTGTTGTTGTTCTATTGCCGGCGATGAAGTTGGATTAACAAAAGTATTTTCGCACAGTTTGTCTGCAGGAGTAGAAAGTTTCTACAGTCTTCAGATTGACTGCCGCGTAGTCTACAGACGACTGCACATTCGGATTGCGTTCGTCTTCTGAGTCACAGGTTGATAAATGAGGAAGCGCAAACCCCAGTTTAGACAAATTGGAGCGAACGCACCCAGAGCAATACGAACTTGTGACAACCAGTTGCTGAATGAAGTGATACGCAAATTTCAGGAATTGTTCACGACGGACCAGGACCCGTGTGGCTATTGTGACTGGGTTGAACACGAAATCTTCATCGAGCCAAAGTGATTTCGGACATTCGGCCCCCAAAAAAACTCCAGCACACCTGCAGCCGGAAGTCAAACGACAAGTGAAGGACATGTTGAAGAAAGAAATCATCGAGGCACAAACGCAAACCCTGAATTATCATAAATAAGTATTTGCTTCGGGGTGTCAAAGGTAAAGACCCTCTGAATTCAGCATTCGATCATTCGAAAGGACAGGTTACCTTAATAAAATTTCCGGTCAACATATCGCATAAACCACGGTTCGAGCTCAAACTGCAAATTGCACGACTGGATATTGTCCTATTCATATCGTCCACTGAGAATGACAGATTCCCGGGGCGCACAAAGCGAGCAAGTCGAATAACTCCGGGGTGGCACAGAAAATCGCGGAGATCCTTCACGTTAATACTGCGTATATATCCATGAGATATTGCATCAGCAACCGTATTGTCCCTACCGTAGCGGTAGATTATATCAGAAGCGTAACAAAAGAGCTCGATCCGCCAGCGCTGGATCTTACCAATTTTTAGGATTTTTCCTTGGCTAAACACTTCGTGCATGAAAGTGACATCTTTAGTTCGTAACTAGTTGAAAGTACATGCCAATCAAATACAGTCTTCATTTTCTGATGATTCCGACGATCACATAAGCTTTTTATCACTGATGAACGGCACTCATCGGATGACAACGTTCTGGAAAAGAAGGCAGCTGGTTTGTCATTTTATGTGAACGTGATAGCGATGACAACAGCTGAAACGTCTGTTTCCGCTATGAGGGACGCTTCTGGTTCAACAGCTGTCGTCATGAACCGGATGAGTTTATTTGTGGAAAGTTTGTAAGCCCCTGATATGTCATTCTGTAAAAGACATGTTCTGTTTTTGACCACAGGCTAAATTTTGATGCCCATCAGTGGTAGTACACAAAAAAACCAACAGCTCGCGGTTGGGATTTCAAATCTGATGGAAGTAGCAAGTTCCACAACGGTTTAAACCCATAAGGGTCTGGTTTTACCAGTCTATAATAAATGACGTGTTTAGCAGCGATTACGTTTTCACTCTTGTTTAATGTTAATCCGTATTCATTGGCGGCTTAACAGAATTGTGTCAGGCTTTTTCCATACTGCCCTTCATCCTCGCTACAAACAGTAATATTGTCCGAGTAAGCATGATAGCTGACAGATCCTCCGCTCTGATGATCTGGCCGACGATTCCCTCAAAACACAATACACCATTAGTCACGGCGACTTGAATACGTCAGAAGTGAAAAAGATTCGCACTTGTTCCGAATGCAGCGAAGGCTTCATTTTCATCTCTGATTAGGACTTGGTGTCAGGCATTCTTCAAGTACTGAAAACAACATAGCTCGAGATCTTTGCAACCATTTCATCAATTTTTGGAAGTGGGTACGCATCTAAAAGTATGAGGTGATTCACAGTTTGACTGGAGTTGACAACCATCCCGTGTTTGTGTCGTTCGTTTGCTGTAAAAAAGAATCGTGAAGATCAAGGAGAGTTGTATGGCGTAATAATGCGCTCTTCTAAAAGGTTCTCATTTTTTGACTTGATAAAACATCCGCAGCGGAATGTTCTGGTGATTTCATAATGATCGGGGTGCAGTTTGGCGACAAGATACGGCGTGTCAATGTGTGCAGTGATAAAATTATACAATGAAAACGATTCGTTTTCGTCTTCAAACGGGATTTCTAACTTTGCGTAAATGCAAAAAACCATGCTCTAATAACACGTCAGCCCGCGCATTTGGCAACACTGCAAGTTTGAAGTGGGAATAATTGGAATTTTTGCAACGTCGATTTATGTAGTAGTGTCGGAGTGGAAGCCATGGTTATAGAACTCCGTGAAGGTACCAACTTAAAGCGTTGATTTTGAACGACCGAACTAGAAATGTAGCTGTCGGAGTTACCAGTATCTAATAGAGCTCGTGGAGATATCCCATGAACAAAAAATATGACGACTGCACTTGTCAGACACCGAGGAGCGATGACCATGGTAATCGAAGATAACAAAGAGCAGTGGGTGTAGCTTTCCTGTTCTGTGCTGATCAACCGACCTTCTGATAGTGCCACTTTTGACCACAAATTTTGCACACTGCGATCCTAACACGACACTTGAGCCGGAGATATCTGGCATAACAGCAGAATTGCAACCGCTTGCTCGATGTTGTAAATGTTCTTGGTCCACGCGGCAGACGTTCAGCGTGTTTTGGCGGGTCTGGCTTGGAAATTGGCGCACAATGCGAGAATTCATGTGGACGAAAAGAATTAGGTTGTTGATGAGCCATCTCCAGGAACCCAGCCTGTTCATAGGCTGCGTCCAAATCAATCTATTTGTTTTCCTGAAGTCACTGTCAAATACTGCTAGACTGCATTCCACTACTAGATGCATCGTGTATCGCATCACGTTAGTTTTGTTCAGCGAAGACTGTCTTGAAAGCGCAGTCTTTCGTTAAAGACTTGATAGCCTGAAAGAACTGGTGTAGACTTTGGCCCGTTTCTTGCTTGCTGATAAACAGTGGGTGTCAAGCAAAAACCTAATTCTTAGATTTAACATGAAGTTTTCTTAGAGTACGAAATGCATCCTTAGATGTTTTGCACTCAACCACGTGTTCGTAGACGACAGATGGAATGTAACTGGTGAGAACATCAAGTTTGTCTGAACCTGGTGTAGAGGAGTTTGTGACCGAAACCAATGGTTTCAAATTTTCGAAGGTTTGGCAGCTGGGATCAGTATCAAAGAGTTTGAGACGCAAAATCCAAGCCATTATAAAACGAATAGTGTTGTATATTAGATATTCGTCAAAACATGAATTTGACGTAAACGAAAAGACTGAAAGCTCGGAATATAGGCTTTTTCATTTTATAATTGCAACATAGAAGCTGAAACGGGTGAGGATTGAGATGTGAAGTAGTGTGACATAACCAGTAAGTAGCCACAGAATTACGCTCACATCACACTGATGCTTAACTAGCTTTTTGATTAAGATACACATATTGTAGCGAAAAAGCGTCCAATAAAGCACAATCTTTGTTGTCCAACACGCCACACGCGCGCTCGCGATTCTGAATCACAATTCCAGTCCACAACACTCCCCGGTTTCCGCCCACACATCATGTGCACTTCTGCCCGGTTTATGTGTGTGATTGGCGCTTTCTATTCGGGGTTTTTGCGCCTGCTAATCTTCCTCCGTTGGTCCGATTTCGTTGAACGATGGCTCGCCCCGTCGCTCATGTTGTCCTCCATCTATCCACTATGGGTTTTGACCGTACTTTACGACCATGTTGAGGTATTCCTCTGAGTGTTAGAATAATGGCGCCTCTGACTTGGCTACTCATCCTATTTTGCCTGCCATGTCTCCCCCGTTGGTCCGACCCAGTCAAGCGATGACTCGACCGGTTGCTCATGCCGTCGTTGATCCACTCGTTGCGGGTTTTTGACGTACCTCCCCACGCCTGGAGGTATTCCGTCGAGAATTGGGATACTCGCACCTCCTGCCTGATAGTCCACCATAATATGGCATGTTTGAGAAACAGTCTCCAAGACTGTTGCTGTAAAGGTAGCTAAAATCGAACGAGAAGCCCTGACTGCCGAAAGTTACGTTTCCAGGATGTTATTCAAACAACTCTGTGTTTTACTATGGTTCACAAGAGGCCGTAGCCATGAATAGGACTGTTTGGAGGAGTGCAATCCGGCGGGCACCCGAAAGCTCAGTGGGTGACGACAGTGCAGCAACGGCTTGGAGTAGTTGATGCAGATAAAATATGTAGGTGCCGTAATTGTGTGGTACTGCGACGAACGTGTTGGCCGCCTCAAACTAGTGTCTAGACAACGGGTAGTCAACAGGTTCATTGGGCGCAGATAAATTGAGCCGATTGTTCATTTTGCATTTGTATAAACGAACCAGATCCGTTGTTTGGTAAACAGCCCACCCCCTTTAGAAACTTGGGTCTTGGTGACTTGCTACCTGTCCTTTTAAGCTCTGTTCGTGTGTTGTCCTCAAGCGTTTGTTTGGTTTCGCAAAATTCGATTTTTGTTGTTGTTGCCCTATTCCACACAAAATTTGTAACTTACTATTACTACCATATTGATACCCCTCCTGTCGTATATTTTCTACATCCGTTTGTCTGTCTGGTGCAGAATTCATCATTAATCTCTGAGAGTTGTGCTTCCACATTGGTTAATCAGCATTGACCGTCTGGACCACAAAGGCCCTCACGGATACGCCTCCCGGCCCTATTTACTTGGGGTTACACTAAATGACGGGTGTGTGAGTGGAAGCAGAAGTGGTGCGGCACAAGTCAGTTGAGGTGACGTTTTCAAGCGAGCCCCTCTTGGCTTTCGTCACTGTGACAAACTGGTCCGAAAGCACACACTACTGACTATGTTTGTATGGTATGCGCATTTGTCATTCACCTTACTCCTGGTAAGTACACCGTCTTACATGGCGCTCCCGCCACTTTGCAGCGGAAAGATTAGTGAGTATGCAATTGGGCATGCGGAAATTTTGAAGAGTAGATACAAACGAGAGGTTCGTTAGCATCCGGGCCAAATATAAGTACAGAGTAAACGAGAACCTCAACAGTAAAAATGTTCTCGTTTCGAAACGGGTTGATAGATGAATAACTACCCGTCTTTTCCCCATGACATTCGGACGACACTCACGCACTGATTTCCGACGGTAATTCAAGGCACATAATTCTTTAGAGGAGACCAAATTGCGAAAGATCTGGACTTCGGTTGGATTCGAACCAGCTACAGAAACAACATGCCGAAACGCGGCAAATGCTGTACCAGCTGAGCCACGATGAGAGCTCAGAAATCTCACATTTGGACCCAATTATCCACCCAACTAACTGTCATATGGAATCCACCAAATGATCCGGTCAGTTGACTGCCCAAGCGGGATTTCTCGATCAGTTCACGCTGGAATCCACCAACATAGTTCTGCCACCAACTGTTTTAATAAATAGAGGTCAAGTATATCCTGTTCCATTAAACCATAGGTCAGACTTTGGAACATTCCCGGCATAACATAATCCACTAAAAATAACCTTCTATTTCGGCAGTTTTATATCTTCCAAAATGATGAGGCCAAATAACCATCACATCAGTGGGGATGACTATTTTCACCCTCGGCATTCCCGATAAATCGTTTGCGTGTCATTGAGGTTAATAAGTAGATAGTTGGCACACATGCTTGACTACCATGTAACCATGAGAAAAGTAGATAAAACCACGGTCTAAAATTCAGAAGTCTAGAATACCTACATTTTGCAAATCGATTAAAGTAAGATGGAACTTTAAGGCAGCCAACGACTGCCGTTGCGCTTTGCACTCTTCACTGCAGTGGTTGCTCAGACAAAATGGCAACGTCCGGACCGTGAGACTTCATTTGTTGCTGTTTCTGTCTCACGTCTCCAGTCTAGTATCCTGTGAGTTGTGGGGCCCCAGCCCGGAAGAACACTATCTACATTGATTAGCATACGAGTGGTCGTCTCTACTTATATACACAGTCACTCGTTCGTCTGGCGCTCTGCGATGCTCAACAGTATTGGGCGTGGCATAGACTAAAGTGGTTGGACCGTGCATCAAGGATGCCACCTAACCGTATGTGATATGGAACACTATTTGCGGATTAAACTAAAACACGAGAAAATAGGTCAGAACACCTTGGTGTAGATGAATGAAGACAGTTACCAGTGAGTACCTATAGGCCAAGTTCGTCATCCGGCCACACGTTCGTTCCGAATTAAGCATTAGGACAGTGAACTTAGTCACTGCAATTCACCCGGACATACATCGTCAGGAGTGTTTTGTGAGGTACTAAGAGATACACAAACAAATGTTAGTCGGTTCTTCACAAATTATAAGCATCCTTAGGCTGACGAATGACTGATACAAAATCTTCGATACAGCTTTTGTCTTCTTCATTTGTCTCGAAATAGTGGAATGCTGTAGGCGACACGTATTTTTCGTACAATCGTTCTTGTCATAGACAAACTTCAAAAATACTGTGTAGCGAACAAGCTTGTTTTCAACGATTCATCATCAGGCTAGATACATCACATATTTTACAGGAGATTCATGAATGGGGTGAACGGGTGGCTAATGAGGTCAGTCAGTTCAATGTCACGCTACTTGAACCATGGGTCTTGACAGGCTAACAGGGTGTGGGATTGGATTGGGTGTACGTTTACGTCGCCGCGCTGATGACTCAATTAAGCGCGCGATACACAACAAGGGTACGCGGAATGGTCAGTACATTCACTTCAATAGTTTTGTACCACTCGTCGTAAAAAGAAATCTAATTAACCGTTCGACGGACAGGGCCGTAAGAATGTGCACGGATGATACTGTTGTTAAAGAATTGACTTTTATACGTACAATATTCATATAGAATGGCTACTCGGAAAGGTTCATAGACAGAGCTATGCAACAGCGGAGTGAAAGGGACTAACTGCATCTAATGGAAAAGAAAACTGCACATCGGATTACCCTTCAAGGGCGACACGCTAGCTGAAACTGTCATGTGCAGACTCACAACGGTGGCTGACACAACATTTTACGCTGCTAAGTTACGTGCCCACTTTACGTCCGATCCGGGTTCGTGCCCACGCCGAAAGGGTAAAGTGTCTGTTTCTGCAGCCTTGTTTTGTGTACACTCGTTCCTGTGGAACCAGTTTTTTGACCGCACTACCAGACGCTTATCTGAACGGGCCCATGAACACTACTCAGCTTGGCTCAACAGTGGAATAACGAAATCTGTCAACAGTACAATACTATTGCATCTGGTGGATTCGAATCGTTCTGTTAATCTGACGGACGCATTTCGCCGAATCTACCAAGTTAAGGCCAACCAATCGAGGGCAGTGAGGTGTAGGATTCTGTCCACAGCTGAAGCTATTGGAATCCGCCTGTAAAACCCACTCGTGTGCGACCAGAAATGTTTTGTTCTGGCTTTGGATCTGCCTTGGCCAACCCCACACCCTGCTAGCCTGCTGAAGCCCACTGTTCAAGTAGGTACTTGACTGCACCGTGACACTGAGCGGACTGCCTTCATTAACCATCCGTTCCCCGTTTACCACGTACATGATTCCTTGTAAAATGTGTGGTATAAATGTGATGTGTTTAGCCTGATGACGAATCACTGGAAACGAGTTTGTTCGCCACACAGTATTCCTCATGATTACTTTGGGCATTTTTGCGCGATGTAAACAAACTTGTTTTCAAGAACGCACTTTCGGCAACGTCACATACTACAGGTCGTCTGGATATTGACCTGCACCAATTAAGAAGTTTAAAATAAATTTGTCAAATAATCCAACAAAACATTTCAGAAGTGTTCTCTAGAACTGAATTACAAATTAAATTAGGTAGAAATACATTTTTAACGGGCCTAAAATATTTCCATAGAGAAAAGCGGTACCTTCAATGAACAAAGTTTATACCCATCCCTAACCGTTAAAGCAGTTGATATTTCTGTTTACTATGCACAAACGTCTGTCCAGGTGCAGTTTCAAGTAGGAGCAATTCTTAGCAGCAGGATCAACGGTCAGAAAGACCCTTGGAACACAGTTCTACAAGCTGAAGATAAGACATCGTTGCATTTATGTCTAAATTGAGCGGCTGACAGTAATTAACAAGAATGCCAAATGGAACGTGACTACTCGACAGACCAGGACGATCAACAGTTGAATTTCAATCTGTATCAAAGGTAAAATCGGCATACCAGAATGATGGTTCTACGAGAGACACTAAATCTCAATTGATGAGATTTTAATTGGTATCAGCTGAACAAACAATCCTGCGTGAAACACTTGTATACTGTCAACTGGTCATCGTACACAAAATACAAGTCGGTTTGTGGCGATTAGTGATGGAACAAGCCCCAGAGTAAGCATTGAAAACAGCAGCGTAAAAAATCATGAATAAATATTAAAAATAGACAACTAACGCATTAAAAGTTCACCATGTGTACAATTGGGATCACTCGGCAAAAGTACTGGAATCAATGCAACTCTCATCCATTGTTTCATCAACGGAAGTTGTCGTTTCGGTAATTGTATCCGATAATTTAACTTTGGTTACACGAACCTTATCGGCGGTGTCTTTCGAGGATCCTAATTCACCACGCAACACTTTCTGGCTCAAATCGAAATATTGGTTTGGATGCATGATTGTCACGCCGGACATGGCGTCCACATCTAACTTGTGCAAAGCACGGAAATACTCACGACAGCTGAGGTGATACAAACGTTCCTTCGACCGCTGAACGATGTTATCCACAATGTCAGATGGAATGCGACCACTGGATGACAATCGTTGTCGCAACAGTTCCGGATCCATGTGACGAAATGGACAACCATGATAGTCGCCGGCACCAGGGGCATTAGATGAAATGATCTGGTACGCAACAAAGAGAGGGAGTGGGAATTAAAACGAACTAACCACTAACCAATTAGCTGTTGACGGCATCGGAAGAGTACGCGTCAAATGAAGGCAAGTTTTAGAGTTTGTTTAACTATACAACGAGATATACAGCTGGTGAGTAGTAGAGGATTTAACTGATATAAACCAAACATCACGCACAGTTGGTCTCAGTACTCCTACAAACTTTCAATCAGCACCTTGTGAAAAGTCCTAGAACTGAGTTTTGCTCTTGTTAGGTTGTCGGTAGTGCATATCCTTATCCCAGCCGGGATCTAAACTCTGGCCAGTTTTTCACGAGGTAACCGTGTTGACTACTGTGCCGTTAATCGTACATTAGGCACGACCGGATTATCATACGCTAAATGTGTAAGTGATAAGGATCATCATTCTTAGCCGTACCTATAGACACTACGACTATGGCTGTAGCTGGCCATGACTGTGGTCCATGGAGTAGAACAGTAATGAATAAGTACAAACGTAAAAGGAGAAAATGAAGCTTTGTGAAGAAGCAGAGTCGATAACTTTGTGGATGCAGGCTTGGCGTTGACTGTAACACACACATACACCAGAAAATGTTTCAAATCACCGATGGTCGTGAACTTTTTAATCAGATAGATGGTATATACCAACCTTGCTCAGTGGGATGGTCAAGGCTTTCATAGCCGATGACTACGTCATTGCTTGGCCGCACTGCGGTTTTTTCCTACTATCAACAACCACATTTGACAATGCGCAATGCGGCAAATGCTCCGTCAGCATACGGGGTACATGCCCCAACCGGCGAACATTTTCAACACCTTGGATACCGGTCACCAACTTGCACATTTCCAAAATACGCGCCAACGGACTGCTGCGTCAGCTCATTTTATACAGGCTAACTGACGGCGACAACGGTGACCAAACATCGGTAGTATGCGTTTATCTTCAGGACGAATGGGCCAGATAGCTGATTCACACGGCAAAACAGATCGCACGCGCGCATTGTAAACCCCGCTTTCAACCGACAAACAGAGCCGACATGATCTGAGTCAAGGCGACTACTGTAAAATAAACGACAATCTTTTATTTGTTTATTTAGTGGGTTGATAAGGCCCATGATTGAATTGCACATGATGGTCTCCAAGTGACGCTTTTTCTATCGGCTGTGCCGAACTGCGCAACTCGGCAAACTGGAGTCCGTGAGATGCACATAATTGCAACAACCGATCACCAATGTCAAGGCATCGTACCCTTGCGCCAAGCACATCATCTAGTCGTTTCTCCTCTGTAGTAAAAAGACCAAGTTTTGCATTCATATCACCTGCAAGCACAATGATGTCCGGGTGCTTAGTTCGCCGCGAGAAAATCAAAGAGGGTATCGCAGAAAACGTTTTGACGGCATCTTAGCTCTTGTTTATTTTAGCACATGAAGACTAGATAAACGACTTTTTTCTGGTCTACACCAACGGGACATGGACGACCATTCATTGGGAGCCGGTCGAGCAAGCAACGCTGAGCCTTAGAGTTCAGTGCAATGTCCACTCCAGTTTGATCACGAGGTTCCACTTTGTCGTCACCAGAGACCCCGAGAAAGAACCCACGACTCGTACCACTAACCAGGGACAAAATCGGATGAAGTAGAACACTAAGATCGTAAAGGCGCGTTTAGCACGCATAGCACACATTCAGTTTCAGACTGCAGAAAATGCCCATTAGAGCAGCTTGCTGACCTGGTTGTCGAAGAGTGCAGACACTGAGAGCCAATGTATACCAGCTGTCTTGGATCGAAGAAAAAGCTACGCAGAACAGAAACGGGAGAAAATGAGTGGACCGGTCTGTTAGGGCAACCACAACTCGATACTTGTCTGCCTGCAAGATAGCAGAGGATAGGATTCAAATTACATCAGTCAAATCCCTTATCGCTTACCAGTAATCAAAATACCGCCCAACAGGTTTAACGTTTTTTGAGATATAAAACTGGCAGATTGCCTGTTTTATGTGAGAACGTAGTCAGCAAGTTATATCCTTAACATGGGTGGTACATACAAACAATTCGAAACAGCCGGAGTTGGAACTAGTGGATATGAATGCGACCAGTCAGTTGCGTGATTATTCACGTAAGACCGATGGCAAATTCGACAGAGATGTACGCGGCTTCCAAAAAGACAGCAAGAACAAATAAGCCATACCAACTAACAGCGGAAATTAAATCAAACTGAAGATAATTTCTGCTGAAATCAGATGGTTTCCATAAAGAAACAGGCAAAGCAAAATGAGTCGTCAGAAACGAAGACGGAATGCACAGAAATCTCATCAGTAGTCGGTGCTACCACTTTGTTGTCATCTAACCTGAGCTTGCAGTTTTTACACCACGTGAGATTCCCTGCCGTGCAGTGAACGCTGTCTAGACCCGAAATGAAGCGATCGGGGTAACGATTCGTAAACAGTGTTTTCATTACTGCACTTGCACAAAACCAAAGACGAGGCACGAAAATCAATCCAGGTCTTTGAGGTGGCCACGTCTGAACAAAGACACCACGGTCATTTTAATTTTTGTGTGGACTGATTCGATAGAGACAGCCGTACTGAGATTCGAACCGGTAACTTTCACGTGAAGGCCTGAAGCTCCCATCCATTAGATCACTGATCCTGTGAGCGTTGCTTGAAACAGGGCTCGGTCATAAATTAACACATTACGACTCGTTCGGTCGGCTTTCACAAGTGGCTAACGACACATCGAATAACGGTTTCGGATTGAAATAAATGAAGGCCTCTGATCTGTCAGGTTATCTGTCCGCCCCTCTGATGAGTGCAAACAAGCATGAAACTGATGGCGGTGAACAGGTTACAAAGAGTGTCTCAAATGTTTATCCTCGCGATCCTAATAAGTGCAGGGTAGGTCTGTCTAGCGGAAATGCATAATTTTAGATGGTCAGGTCATGCATTAAGAATGTCAACCTACCGTACAACACGTCTCAACCTATTTGCCGTGCTCACTGGCGCAAAATACAGTGCAGTTAAACATTACTTTGCAGAGGGAAGCAACTGACAAGTAATAGATTAGGGACTGTAGGTCGTTCTGTAAAAGTTTCATGAGCCAGCTGGTCTCTGGCTGAAGAGGATAGGGGAGACGACGGCTAGTTGGACGCAATGGTGAAAATGTCGTCAATGTGTGAACGAGTGGTCTGTGGTGTAAGAACAGCTAACGGAATAGGTAAGTTGTAGACGCTATCTTACTCTCACTTGTCACTAGGCTGTTCGTAACGTGTATAACATTTTCATACTGACTACTGGAGTTTAGATAGAAGTTTTATTAACTAAGTCCACACCTTCATCCATAAACCCTTTTCTTCTTACGATTGTATGGTAGTTTATTGCAAATGTTAATTCATTGCTAACTCATTGCCGTCGAGCGTGATACTTCTGTGTATTAAATGTATGCTGGTCTGAGTTGCACCAAACACTTCTTGGAAACTGACGCTGTTCTCAGAAAAGATAACTGACGAAACGATGGCGAGGCTCGAAGGCTTTTACTGCCAACACAACTGTGGTCAGGTCATACCACCTGTGGATGTGAAACCAGAGAACAATATGGCAACCGAAACAAGAACACAGCCATACACTGCGGCAAAAGAACGATAGTAGTGCTAGTAGGAGACTGGTTAGAACTGCACAACATTGTCTCATCCCTGACAGCAATATGAAGTTCGACTCTGCAGAAGAACAACTGGAGACAGTTGTGGCAGATTAATATCATGTTGGCTGTTGCTGGTGTCAGTACTGGCTTTCATAGCTTGCATTCTCTTTCCTGCCACGACAGCTGATCTCCCTTTCTACCAATCTTAAGCACAACTTTCTACGCACCTGTTTTCAACTTGCTGCGATCTGCCTCCCAGGATATGCTGTCACCAGCCTTCATACTGCGCTTGTAAGCATCATTATAGCGCAAGACCGCTTCCTTTTATCGACCACCCTACCTGACCGCATATTCTTCGGGGTTTGGAAATCAGCCATTCGACTCGCGCGAGCCAGCTACTGTAAACATCTCTGAGTAAGTGAGGCGAACATGTTTAGACTATTCACCTCATCCAGGACGTCTTTGTTCCGGGCTCGGTTTTGACATTTGATGTCGATAAACTCGTCTGAAGCACTGGAGGTGAGAAATGCTTATGCGGTGTTTCAAACGCAGGCACGATGTCCAGACCTTATTGTTGTGCGGAGCGTGCAGGCTTGGCATTTAGCCACCCCAATAGTCCGCATAGCGACTTCCCAGTCCTTCGAAGGGAATCGGGCTATCGCTGAGCATAATCGCCATCATCACAGAAAGCAATAAATTAGTGGTTCTCACTGATGCTTAACTGCCACACAACGACGAAAAAGCCAAGCCGTGATCGGGAAAAGGAAAAAACAGAAGGGGAGGACCCAACTGCTAAAAATAGCTACGTCTGTATTCAAACGCCCAGCATCAGTGTCTAGGTCTTGCAAATAAACAACCGAACTACAAATGAAAGTAAGGCGTCACCAACAATAGGTTCCTTACGGCTTTCACTGCCTTACTAATGTCCCACAGACAACTGGACAAAACAACGGCAAAATTCACGTCATTGAACCCGATTAACCACCATCTCACCTAAAGTTTCCAGCTACCAACTCTGTGGGTCGCGAGAACCCCAGCTCGGGAAACGAACCCGACCCGAATGTGTTCAGTAATACAAATATTGGGAGAGCCGTTAACGCTTCAGTTCACGATATTTGTCTTGATCCAACTGATACCTAGTGTAGTCTGCGCATGAAAGTGCAGAAGTGTTACCAGCCCCTTGTTCATTTTTTTCAATGTGCTACTAAAAGAAGAATCATATGTAGATAGTAGTTCCGTAATAGGGATTCGTCGGACTTTGATCTAGCCCGCAGTCGCATAATGATAAACCGCCCGTCGTCATTTTCTTGATAAAGGTAAATTCTGTCATCCGGGAGGCAGAGGACTTGCAGGAGCAATAGGAAGAAACATCACAGTACCAGAGAAAGTACTCAACCGTTTTAATCAGCTGGATTCTGCGGCACCGTTCTATTATACGGCACCTGCCATGTTAAGATGGAGAAATACGACTAGACAAGGAAGTTTAGCTGAACATAGCGGAATGCACAGCAAAATCACACAAAACTAATCAGCTCTTTGTTCATGAACGAAAGTACTCAGCATTTTACACTGTTGTGGTGAAGATGTAATCGATTCACCGCTTATCCAAACCCCGACACAACAGACGGTACAGGGACCAGTCCAAACCACTTCAGGATTGGACGAACACCCTCAATGTTACACCTTCTGTTACTCTTCGTGTTCTCTGCTCTGTATTGCACCAATGAGCCTACAGTTTGTGATTTTGCATGTACCATTATGGTCAGCCAATGACAGACTCTGATTCCTTTAACACTGACTTACATTTATAAATGCGGGTTCTTGTCTCATGAATAACAACTGCTTACTCCTTATTGCATACACGGGGGGTTTCAATTCGAGTACGACTTCTAGGGCTAGCCGAAGTCCCTAATTCAGAGTATTGCAAATGCCGTGTGATATATGATATCACATGCGAACTGAGTATTATTCGGCTGCAGAACCGTATACCTAGGGCAAAAGTTCCCTCGAGATCATACACCAACTGGGAAACATGGATAAAGAATGTAAATGGTCGATCGCAGAGAATGCTCTGAACTTTCATTCACACTAGTTTGATCAGCCAATCACGTATGCACAAAAGCGACTTATCCCACATGCGGTTGCGCTTTACGGTGCCAACACATTCCAAGTTCGGCAAAACAAATCAGCCTTCCAATGCACCTTCAACAATCACGGGCAAACGTAATCAATGATAGCATGTAGTTGACCTAATGTGCGGGCAACAGTGGGGGGTTGGATGAGCTGTGTATTAACTGTCGATATGAAAGCCAAGAAGACAGTCTACATAAAGTAACCACTGGCAGATATGACAGGTGAATCTTGATGATGGTGAAATTGAATCCCCTTGTTTCTGGCCACACTCTGGATGTCTCTAGCAACGTTTTAACACACATCAGGACAACAATCAGCTTGCATGGGCATTCTATCAACGGGTGTCATCCGTGAGTCCCAATTATCCTATCTCCATCTTTTCCCGTAAACACTACGTCAGTGGTTTATCAACATCGATACATGTACTCATCACAACTGGGCAAAGATAAAGAGCATCGACACGCAAACACGTTTTGACCCTGTCAATTACAGGTGGCGTATAAGTCGCAGAGCGCAAATACATGAGACGACTCATTTCATCTTCATACAATGGGCTGACTAAATATTGACAGTAATCCCGGTGATTGACTATTTACAGCCCGTCCAAGTTCCCTATTCGGTGTGTGAATTCTAGGAGGGATGGTAACTCAGTGTGTAAATAAGAGCTATATAGATAACAGGTATATCACTCACGATCGTCTGGCTGATGGTCTGGCGTAGTTACCATTGAGCGGTAACATGAAACAAAATTTAGGTGGGAAAACCACGGTCAGTATGTCGACATGTATTTAAGCATGACGCTAAAACGATGACAGCCGTGTAGAATACAGACCCATCAATATGGTCTTTGAAATGTTGGGTAAGTCCGTCCTCAAGCTCACAAATGCGTTGGCCAAGTAATCCGAACAGTGATTTATACAACAACTGTTGTTAATGATGAAGCTACCACCATACTCTAACCTACTGATAAAATCCAAGTTGTCAGTCAATCGGCATGTCGCCGTAAGTCACAGATAATGTGAGTAATGTGCTGATGGGAAATAAAATGACTGGAAAATGTTATACCATTTGACTGATGAATTCATTTGTTTTGAACGAAAACCTACCTTTATACAAGAATACGGTGTATAATCCGCCCGCTTGCCTTCCTTGCCGTAGTTGTGACGGATGTTATAGGCGTAAGACTTGGCGAATTGTTCACTGTCGTACTTTGGGGCGAACGCATTACGCCAGAATTTGAGTGATTCTTCTAAGGGCAAACCGATGCCCTGAAAGATGAAGGAGTGTATTAATTACCGAATGACGAAAAATAATGATTGATATAATGACAATAGTCATGTAGGTGTGGAGTGCTTGATGAAAATCCACGAGCTAAATTAAACAGTGTGGTGCAAATCGTTAAATACTGCAAAGGGTCACAAAGCAGAACATCTAATTATCAATTTTGTATATCAACTGAACAAGTCAAGCTAGGTCGACAATATACAATACACACTTTGGGATGAAAATTAAGCTTTTTAGAAAGTCGTCTTCAACACACAAAGAATAAAGAACTTACTTAGTTGGAGCCATGCGATAATAATAATAATAATAATAATAATAATAATAATAATAATAATAATAATAGTAGCAATATTATTGGATGGTTTTGTGAATGGCTGCGATTAAAAAAATTGTTGGTTCATTTCAATAATTCTGAGATCAACTAATAAGTAGTCTGGCAGATTTACGACTTTTCACAGTTGGGTCTCATCTAAATTCTGAGATCAACCTGAGTTCATGCAGAAGTTAAGCTGATTAAGTAATAACGGGAAAATTGGGTGCGCATTAACAAAGGTTTGCAACCGTATCTAGTAAAAGAGGTAAAAATGCGCCGAGATAGGCCAGGAGAAGAAAGAGCAGGTTATAGCAAAAGTTTGGAAGAAAAATTTTCACATTTTGTAAAGGGACGATAAACAATAAAGTCGATAATTTGTCAATAAGAGTCAGATGCAGCGTTAACGGTGCCTTAAAAATGTAGTACAAAACCCTTGAAAAACAAACTCCATAACACCGGTGAACCGTAAAGTCGGTAAGAGAGTATTCGTACACTAATAAACCGACTGATTGGGTGATGTGGAACAAAGAGACTTAAACGGTAGAAAGGAAGAAAAATGATTGTTGTAAACGTCACCAACACAAAGAAACCACGTCATATTGCTATTCAAATTAACCCGCATGTCGGTGGGCTGAAGTAAGAAGGAATGGGCAATCGTTGGGAAGCACTATAAGCGAAGACAACATAACGATAAAGTTGGACCTGTTAAGAGGAAGACTGCGGAACTGTGACCATGTTGACAAGACAAACTCGCCAATGAGCCACACAAATAGGGAAGAAGGATTTTTGGTGTCTGACAATGAATCATCCACATAGTTGGGTAGAAATGTGTCACTAGGAGGCGGCATGGATGCCACATACAGTTAAAACGATGGGAGAAGAAAGCATGCTGAAGAACTATGAATGAGTGATGGGCTGTGAAGAGCTCTGATCACTAGGTTGAGAAAACTAACTACATTTGGTACAGTAGCGTGAGGGATCACTGTTTGAAAATGACAATGCCTGTTTTCAACCAATGCTGTCGAAAGCATCGTCTTAGTCTAACAAACAAATCCGGATTGTGAATTATGCGATGAACTAAACAAGCAAAGTCACTAAGGATGGGATGTGAACAAACGTAAACAGAATGATCCGAAATCGCGGTATTTACCTACCCCTCGATTCTCACAATAATGGAACTTTCGAAGTTTCAACGGTGTCAGTCTAAATCGTTCCGCCAAAGAAAATGTTAAATGGCAACTAAAGTAATCATTTGTAGTTTGAATAAAAATGTCCATTATCTCGTGTTTTTCGAATATACTGACGTTACTTTAATGTTTGATGACAAAATCAATTATCCTATCCTATATCTTTACCTCAAGATGAAGTGCGATTTCAAAATATACCACCAACTTTTCAAAGGAAATCCGATGACGAATTATCAGAATACATTGAAATAGGGCCCGTGGCTGGAACTGGGCACGCTGATATGTGCTGTCTGTCCAACCTGATCAGTCAGACTCTTCCACTAAGTTCTTTCCATCTGATTGCTGAAAAAACCAACGGGGTATGTGAACGAGTTCTATGCGGCTATGAGGAAAATACCCAGTCTATTCTGGAACCTCTGAGACATCTTCGATTAACACCAAGGCACGTTACAGTTGTAAAGGATACGCTGGATCTATCCCGACCTCTAACCGACCGTCTTTGTTCAGGTACACTCATCCTCATTTAGAAACGAGCATTGCGAATAATCGACAATTGAATGCCGGACATAAAACCATGACAACTGATACCGCCCCTGAGTAATATCCAGCTCCGGCCAGTGGATACAGTTCACCTGTTTAGCACTGGAGATGACGCTAATGACTTGGTGCATCCTTTGTTACAGACAAAATGTACGTGCAACCGATTGGACTGGCGGCAGACCAGTAGATACGACACTGACCATCAATCACACTGTTGCAGGTTTGAGCGCTGGTTATCGACTATACTTGTCTAGGATTTGACAATCTGGCAGTATTCAACCCAATTGTGATCCAGTAAGTTACACGACAGCAAATAACGTATGGTGAATCGACTGGAAAAATAGAGAAGTGATTGGTAAGGCGCAGAGTGATGATAAAATACTTGTGTCCGACTGATGCCAGTATGGAAAAGGTAGTAGTTCTGCTCGACATTAATAACGAAAAAATCGGAAGTAATACACTTAAATGCTAACTGCAGGTTTGGAACCTGAAGCGGACCTGTTTGACCATAGTGCAACCATTGGATGCGAGTTTATCTCTAGAAGGTCTAACCGTCACTGGTCTATTTCTGACAGTGCTTTTGTGCAGCAGGCACCACACGAAGTTGAAGTCCGTATACAGATGCGGAAGTTGCGTGATAGCATAAGACAAGAAAAACGACCAGACTGCACAATGTAGAATTATGGTTGTGAATGGCAGAATAAAAAAAATCGGTTCTTACCTTCAAGAACAGGCCATACTGCATGCGCCCGGCATGCCGTAGATGATGTTGTGCTTTAAGTGCCTCGTGAAGTTGAGACATACAAGGTGGAAAGACGCCCTGTTGGCGTGCTAAAACATCAACTTGCTCTGCTTTGATACTATCCACTGCTTGGGCTTTAGTTGAATAATCTTCTCCCAGGTAACGACTCGATAAGGAAGCGAGTAAAGGAAGCACTCGAAATTCCTCGGAAGCCATGCGTGAGCCGAGCGTAAGTCCAAGACGAGCTAAGTTGCATGACAAAGAGGTCCGAAAGTGTGAGACCACCAGACTAACCAAATCGGAATCAGGAACATAGGCGAAGCCGGCTCGAATGAAGATACGCCGGCTGCGAACCAATTCCGGGACTTCGGTAAAATATACCTGCAAACAATCATGTTAAACAGAGGGAAGGAATGTTTAATTAAAGACAATACAAGAAATGTAGGTAATAAAAAGCAATCAATTTTCGCGTAACAATAAGCGGCAGATAATGAGGGAACTACAAAACAAACGACAGACTAAAAAAAATAAGAGGCGCCTTCCAACCGTGGAAAGGTTAGCAAACGAACGAATGAACTGGAGTTCCAACGTGCGAATTCAATTATGGGATAGAACATCATAGATATTAAACTCTCCAAAGTGAATGATATCCGTCGTGTGACCCTCCTGAAGAATCAAAATAAACAGAGCTTCGAACGAAATTTTCTCTGCTATACATCATAGGTATGTGTATAAAGAACACCCGGAATTATTGGTCATCCAGTACACTTGTTTCTATTGCAAAACTGTTTATTTGATCTGACTGAGCGACTTGTGGTTTATCAAGAGCATCATCATTACAACCAACAGTATATCAGAGGTTCGCACTGATGTTTAACTGCCACACAACCACGAACAAAAGAACAAGTCACATACAAGAGATAGGGACGAAAGGAACCTCAATAAAAAAACAACGGTGTCTGTATTCAGACAATCAATAACAAGATGCCTACACCCTGCAAACAAACGAGTTATGAGTGAAAGTGAAGCGTCATCATTAAAACAGCTTTCATAGAGTTCTTATTGCCCAGTACCATTAAATACACAGGCAATTCCGCCAAACAGCAGTATTCACACCACTGAGCCTGAACTGCCGCCATCTCACCCAAAATATCCAGTCATGGACTCTGAGTCGCGAGGGTCCCAACCGGACCTACGGAGACCAACCTTATGATAAACGACTAAATTTCTCTATGGTAAATCATCTGTTTACCCCACGCCTTACGCCAGTCGATGGGAGCATCGACAAATGTTCGATGTGGCAGGTGACTAGTTGACAGCCTCGGTACATGGCCTATCTACCTAAGTCTGTGTAAACATAAAGACTACACAAAACACCTCCTTCACCAACCTTTCCGTTGATACCACCTGATGAGAGACGTAGAGCGTAGATATCAATGACCAAATAGCTGAAGAGGGTTCACAATTTCAACATAGGGCGGGCCGATTTCATAGCCCCAATCATCTTATCTACCCCCACCCGGAAGCTTCGGACAGATTCCTCTCTGTCTCCAGAGGTACATTAGAGTAGCGAATACCGTCCTAATGTTGGGATAATGCCACAATTAACCCAAAATGTTGTTTTTTCATCACTGTATGGGCCTCCACCACCGTATGAGCCTCCGCTTGAACACTATAAATACGGTGGAGTTTTCCAGTATACCTGAACACATTTGGTTGAGATCAAACATACCCTTGGCTGGAAGTTCTCTGTCTTCCTGTTTTCTTCATTTGTGGTAGTACGTCAGTCATCGTATACGCCGTGATAACGTGAATCGTTAGTGCAACCGTCGTAGCTAAGCCGGGTTACAGTGAACGCCGGGCGTTAGTAATTTTTCATCAATTGTCAATCCAGGCGGTTCATAACAGATTTGGCGATGGGGTTTTCGGATTCATCGCCTCATCATGTCCTCCGATCCAGAATTGAAGCAAATGATGTAGGCGCAAATACGATTGATGGAGCTCATCACTACACGGTTTGCCACAATGGGGTCGTCTACGCTTTCCGTTGATCCGTCGCCTGTGGATCACATGGCCAGGAATATCCACGATTTCCAGTATGATCTTGATGCCAGTGTATCATTCGAATCATGATACAAGCGGTAAGAAGACGATTTTACAGTCGAGTTTGCCAATCGAGACGACGAGACCAAGGTGTGCCTGCTTCTCCGGAAACTTGGTCTGGCGGAGCACGTCCGTTATTCGAACTACATCTACCCTGCCGAGCCGCGAATGCTGAGCTTCGCGGACACCGTGGAAAAACTGAAGATGTTCGGAGACGTATGTTCTCTATTCAACGCCAGGTTTCAATGCCTCCAACT
>LUCH01002594.1:37379-47911 GCA_013368495.1 Paragonimus heterotremus
CAAGCAGCAACGTGGTCACGAAATATGAAGACCTTGACTGGTCCATTGAGCAAAGTGGGTAGGTGTCGACTGTCTGGATGAGGTCCTCGTGATCACTAAAATCGCTGGTTAGAGACGCTATCCGAGATGGCGGTGTGTTGCAGTCAGTGGCATACCTGTATCCATACCACTTCTAGTTCTTCCGTTTGGTCTCATTTTATTAATCTTCAGACTTTGTAGCAGCGTTTTCTTCTAGGATATTCCACGTCACTGTTGAGGTGAGCGGCGGCCCGAGCCACAGTACTTTTTGGTCAGGCTCATGGCTGCTATGATAATGATAATGATGATTCGCATTCCGGGCCCAAGCAAAGGATGAGGAAGACCGAAGAGTAGATGGTAAGAGAGAAAATTCACTGGGACTTTGATTCAAATTTAGAGTAAACACTGGCAATGGTGGACGGGAGAGGCATAAAAGCCAAACCTAATAGGACAGTGGGGATGGTGATAACACGTTTTCGCCTACCCACCCTGCTGTATGCAGTGGACAGGTCGACCCGGTCCATACTGCAAGATGGCTGATGCAATATGGAGTTATTGGTGTTGTGAATATTAATGGTTGTATGTGGCCTCAGACACTGTCAGGAAGCCCAGGAATAGACAGGAGAACGATTGGAGGTCTCAACCAAGACATCTGACCCGAAAGTCTTTACCACAAAGCAACGGGCAGGTGACAGTGTACTAGAAGGAATGCACTTTCTGGAAAAAGATGCCAACCTTCTTTCAGCCACCAACCTGGAGGACCAAGGTACTGTGGTTCGCTTGTGTGGCATAAGTGACTCCGTCGGTGCGAACATAATGCCATCTAGTGTGGTCCAATCAGTCATTGAGATGCGCAAGCCGTTACGCCACGCCAAGATGAAGTCATGTTATGGTCCGCCTTCATCTATTAGTAGTGTTGATTTCCGATCCAAGAATGCTGCCAACTTCCTGACTATTTCTCGTGTTCTGATAAGTTATACAGGGATATTCATTATGCTCAATCGTGGTTTAGTCGCCCTGTTGTTGAACCACTGGAATGTGTGTCTGCTTTTGGTGAATGCCCTGAGCTTGTGTCCGCCGAGAACGGTCATCGGTTCCAACAACCATTACGTTAGACAATTATATATTTTTAAAGAAAAATCCGATAAGCATTTCCAGTAGCTTAAACCTACACGTATCCGCAAATAGTTCGTCACAGAACACCTGCCTCTCATTGTGTTTGTGCATCATCATAACATAGTTTCATGTGGTTACACTGTATGGAATGTTGACCGGGAAAACACTCAACGAACTCTGTCTTTTGCTAAGTCGGTCAAAAATAGGGTTTTTACGAATTGACTGCACCGTGTCCGTTATATTAACGTTCAGGTAAAGGACATGTGCACGATGAAAACAGTTTAAGCAACTAATGACTTACAGCTCGGTTATTTGTTTGCAAGGTGTAGGCACCCTGAGGTTGTATGTTTGAATAGAGACGTAGCTATTTCTTTTAATAGTTAGGTCCCCCTCTCCTTTCCCTTTTTTCTTCTTCTCTCTTCCTACACAGGGTTTGCTTTCTTTCTTCATGATTATGTGGCAGTTAAGCATCAGTTTGAACCACTCATGTACTGCTGTCTATGATGATGATTAACTAACGAAAAACCCTTCCGGTTGTTGGACGAAAATAGTACCCTCAATGGTAGACTACACTCATACTGCTGTGTGTCATCCACAAGGCATCCAGATTAGGTGACGCAGTGTATATCCAAATGTTTGATAACCGTCTATCTTAAATACAGGAGCAAAACAGAGGAATAGTGCTATACTGCTATTGGTAAGTCGTTTGAGAATAACACAACTTTACAAGCAATTTGTTATACTCTACGTTTCAACCATCTCGGGTCGCGTTCCTCAGGAGCGCGATACCGTCTTGCGACCATTTACATGAAAGTCAGGAGCTTGTCATTCTGCCTGGCTGTTTTTGAAACACCTTCCACCCTTCTTTTGCCTAAATATAAGATTTGTTAATGGCTGCATATTCTCACGCCAGTTATATCATTTACGTGTAGTTTCCCCTGACCTTCTGCCAGATCTGCAACTCTTGAACGGATCCACACAGGTTCTGGCACAATGCAACATAATACAGCTCACCAGTGTCATTGTTGAATATTACTTGGAAGCATGTTAGCCATTTTCTTACCAAATCTCGGGGGATAACAGTCATTCTCTCCAGTCACACCCATCCTAGTCTCTGTCAATTTCTGTAAGAAGACCCGCACACAGGCTGCTGCACGCTGGCACCTAAGTGTACAAATCTTCCGTGGTCCTTTTCCTGTACAGTATCTTGGTAAATCCTGAGCCAATTGCTCCGGAACATATCGAACTATTTAGTAGAAGACGATGATAACCTTTTAGTTAATCAGCTTGCATACCGGTGCATCCAAAATGCAGCAGTTTCATGTTTACTCAACCATTGTGTCTTAATACTTTTTAATTTGTATTGACGTTGATAGGATAGAATAAGAAAAACACTTTCATGACTTGATATCCAGCTGTCAATATAAAGGACATTTAGCAGCTGTCAAACTTGTGGTTACACTCACCATCGCCAGTGACATGTTGAAGGTGATCGAGAAGTCCACTCAACTAAATAGTTCTATTAATCCTGATAAATTGTTTGATCAGTTGACTTGTCGAAGGGCCAAAGCCCACGCATTGCACTGTCAGTGTAGCGTCAGCCTTTGATTGAGGAGTGGAGAGCACCACACCTCGATATGCGCGGATCTTCCGTACGGCTGCGATGCATCACTTATTCCTGCAGATGATGTTCAAAGACTGTCCGTTTTCGACTACAGGCATTTTGTAGCATCGCATGCGTGAAATGGAAGCACCGCATTCACAATAATACGGTCGCCAGTATTTTAGAAATAGGTAAGTCCAGTACGCCGGTAGGCATGTCATTTTCGCCACAAACAGACAAGTTTGCGAATAGCAACCCACTGCTTGCCACGCCATACTCTTTTTTTCGCACATCCTGAAATGGTCTGGAGGTAGTCACTGGTGGCCAGCGCACGATGTGGATTTGATGGAGTTATGCTCTGGCGTAAAGACTGGGTTCCGTAGAGTGTTGTGGGCCTTCTGACTGGGACCAAAAATGGAGGATCACCTACGATTGAAGACTGCCAGAAATGGTAGAGAAAATAAGTCCAATGGTGTCCCCTAGTGACAGCTTGCTTTCCGATTCGTATCCATATCTCCCACTTCTCATGACACCTACTCCTGTTACACTGTCATAGATCCGGTGAATATACATCACATTCGGTTACCAGCTTTTACACCACAAGACGTTTTGGGCTAAGCGATGTAGGTCATGTGAATTAGATACTGGCAGGCTTCCCAAACCCGGAGAGGAACAACAGCGATAACCAGCCTCGGACCAGCGCGGCAGTGAAAGCCGTAAGGAAGCTGTCTTGCTGATGACGCCTCACTTTCACTTACAGCTCGGTTGTTTGCTTGCAAGGTGTGGGCGCGTCGACGTTGTGTGTTTGAATAGAGACGTAGCTATTTTTAGTGACTAGGTACCCTCCCTTCTTCCTTTTTTCCTCTCCCTTCCTAAACAGGGTTTGTTTCTTCTTCTTCTTCGTGGTTGTGTTGCAGTTAAGTATCAGTGTGAACCACTGATGTATTGCTGTCTATGATGATGATGGATCAGCGATTATGTAGTTGGTGAACCAAAGTCGTCGTCGCTAAGCTATTGCACACACACACACACACACACACTTCTGTATAGAGAGTCTGATGCGTAAGGCAGTATGGCTGTCCAGAGTTGTTTTACAGGTACAGAACAGTAGGGTAATTTCATGACAGAAAGCGTGTCAATGAGACTATAAGTAGATAAGTTGTACTGTTATGGTTGTTGGCACTCCCACGGTCAAGGTAAACATGGTGCATCACATAGTAATAAGCAAGTACGGTCGAGGTTATAATGACGGCAAAATCTCAGAGTCAATCGAATACGCTTACAGCAAACAGTGTTTATTGGATGGGAACTGTAAAAGTGCTTCAGGCTTCGGTTGAAATCCAAGGTTTCACTTACCCAAACACCGCTCCTATTCACCACTCTTTGTAATGAGATTAATTGGACACAACTAACCGACCACGGAGTAATGGATATCAGTACCAAACAAACGGGGAAGCATGAGCAGTTTTTAACAAAAAACGCAGATATTACCCCAAACATTTTTTTGCAACGTCTGAGAAAGCCATTAACTAAACACATTTGTAATTCCTATAAACCCGTCAGAAGGTTGGGATGAGCGACGGAAACTAGTTTTGAAGTAAAAGTTTTCACAGGAAGAACTCAGGTGACACATCAGCAGCCAAAGTGCCGCTTCCTGTGTAACCCACTACATAGGTAAACAGCACGACGCAACAGGCGGACGGATCATCATCATCACAGACAGCAATACATCAGTGGTTTACACTGATGCCTAACTGTCGCACAACCACGAAGGAGAAAAAAGCGAACCCTGTATAGGAAAAGAGAAGAAAAAAGAAGGGGACTAGAAGCGACCTAACTACTAAAAAATACCCACGCCTGTATTCAAACATTCAACATCAAGGTGCCTACACCTTACAAACAAACAACCGAGCTTTAAGTGAAAGTAAGGCATCAGCAGTGACTGGACGGTGCACGTAAAAGATGTGGGGCAGTAGACGTCGTTGACAGTAATCAGGAAGAAAACAACAAAGTATGTTGTTTGTCCACGATAGACACAATGTGATAATACATGGAGCACTCACAAACATGAAACATCCTGTGCAAACTGAGAAACGAATAATAACTAGGCAGCAAGGTTTATCCGTTGTAACAGGTTTTACTCAGACAAGACTACGTATGTGATCCTCGCGCATAACCCGTTAAAAATGGGAATATCATTAAAAACGTAAACTGTTAGGTCCTAGCACCTTGCCTGAGTGGACAATATGTTCGACTTCAGACAATCGCAAAAAAAATGGCTGTATAACGTAGACCCAGGTCAATACATTAGGTCCAGAAAACAGCAAAGGACGAGCCAACTACAGTGGAATATGGACAACTTGTTGCACATTCAGGTAACCATTCAATGAACGTTTCGTAAGGCAAGTAAAAACCGTTCGGGGGTAAACTGCAACGTAGTACTATATAAAATTGGAATAGCAAACGATGCGACACCTCAAAAACAACAATGACTACGCCAATGTACCTTATAAAAAGCGGTTGTCTGAAAGTCAATCCCCGAAGCTGCAGTACCCGCGATGAGCTGTTGTCGAATGTGCAAACGTTCGGAATCTGATAAATGTGAGAAATGCAGTCGATTCTGGGTCAGGAAATCCGATATCACATCAGGACCGAAAGATGAAACATTACGCTCTAACAAAAACCGATACCGAAACAAGTCAACCTCTTGATTGATAAACCAGCGCCGTAAGTCTTCACCTCGACAGTATGCGACCTAAAATGAAAACAAAAATGCCCTCTGAGACTTGACGATATTAGGCAAGCGTAATATTACGAACAGTTAATACCAATGAAAGAGATCATTTACAACCAAAAGACAAGGCCACAGAAGTAGGAAACAACTGAACAACCCACTGAAAACGTACCTGTAATATGAAATGAGAAATAATATCACGGCGAATATCCTCTGTAGCATTTTTGCTGAAGATAGTAGGTGTCGTCAACGACTTTCCGAATGGTCCCAACTTAGTAAGTTCACTGGTCAGGCGCTCATCGTATTCACTGCTTCCGACCTTGAAATCTTGTCTCACAGCCTCAACACACTTGAGAATACGCATACGATCTACTGCGTATTGTTCTAATTCGTTAAGCTCGATAGTTTCTGAAGGCGGATTCCGATAAAACTGAAGACGAATAGGTCCCCGCTTGTGGGTCGTGGTTGCTTTAAATTCCATGAATGATGAACCGCTGAAAGTAACGAACAAAGCAAGTGTAAGTATGAATAAAGTATGAGAGATCTATACGGTACTGTGATCATCATCATAACAGTCATGAGCCTGACCAAAAAGTACTGTGGCTCGGGCCGCCGCTCACCTCAACAGTGACGTGGAATATCCTAGAAGAAAACGCTGCTACAAAGTCTGAAGATTAATAAAATGAGACCAAACGGAAGAACTAGAAGTGGTATGGATACAGGTATGCCACTGACTGCAACACACCGCCATCTCGGATAGCGTCTCTAACCAGCGATTTCAGTGATCACGAGGACCGCATCCAGCCAGGCGACACCTACCCACTTTGCTCAATGGACCAGTCAAGGTCTTCATATTTCGTGACCACGTTGTTGCTTGACCACCACGCGGTTTTACCCAACTGTTGGTGACCTTAGTATATGGTGCCCGGTACGGTAAACGATCACATGACATACGGAGTATGTGACCCAACCATCGCAAGCTGTGACGTGATTAGTTGACCAATTGATCGCGCATCCAGAGCGTTCCGGAATACGCGCCGGCGAACGGCCACATTGTTCACGCGACCAATCCACTTAATATGGGCCAATTGGCGGAGACAACGATGGTCAAACACAGCAAGTCTGATGATATCTACTTTGTGAACAGGCCACGTTTCTGAACCATATAGCAAAATGGAACGCACACAGGCATTATACACCCTTCCTTTCAACGCCAACCGGACGTCTTTCAGATGCCAGAGATGACGCAGTTTGGCAGAGGCAACTCGTGCCTTTGCCATCCTCGCTTATATCTCATCAGGAATAGTACAGGCTAGCGAGATAGTGCTACCCCCAAGTATGTGAAACTGTCCAGTCTCAAGCGGATTACCTGCAATGAAGAAAGTAGGAGTGGAAATGCCGCAGTCTTGAAGCAGTACTTTGCACTTTGAAGGTGCGAAGCGCATTCCACACAAACCAGCTCGGTCGCTCAACCTGTCCAGCATGGTTTGCATGTTTCCGGCAGAGGGGCTCAGTAAGACAATGTCGTCTGCATACTCTAGATCGGTTTGCACCACTTTTCCTTGTACAGAATGAACATCGCTTATTTGAATTGATTCTACTTAGCAATATACTTTTGGTGTGTGCGTCTCGTCTCCCTAGTGCTCCTGTTCCACATAGATCGGGATTACCTATAGTGAGCTATTCAGCGACTTCATTTTGAACTGACTATTGGCGTTTATACCTTTGTATTGGGCTAGTCCCCTACAAATTGGTGAGCCCGTGTATTGACTTTTATTATACGTATTGTCAAAGTTTTGTTTATTTATTAGTCTTCCTCCTATGGTCCTCCCAAGAAGTCTATTTTCTTTCTCCTCATTACTATGCCGTCTAATATTGAACAGGAAACGACCTCTTCGGAGAACACTGTCATGATTAAACTCCCTGAGTTTGGCAGTAGAGACCCTAGACTGTGGTTCGCACAAATTGAAGTTATTTTTGACTTTCGACGGATCCACTCACAGTGCACCATGTATAATTACGTCATCGCGAATTTACCTGAGACCGTGGCTGCGAAAGTTGCGGATATATTTTATGAGCGTCCAGCTGGGAATCCGCACAGTGTCATCAAATCGGCCATCAGTAACAGGATGGCAGTTTCTGACGAAGACAACCTCCGCAAACTCCTCGCTGGTGTCGAATTGGGGGATCGTACTCCTTCAAAGTTGCTTCGACACATTACTCAGTTGTCAAACAAACAGACTGTCAACAAGCCGGTGTTGCGGGAGTTGTGGCTCCAAAACCTACCACGCGAGCTCCGTCACATACTGGCTGTTTTAGAGAAGGATACATCGTTGATCAAGCCAGCAGAGTTGGCTGACCAGGTGCATCACAAATATGCTCCTCAGCAAGTAGCTCAACTGCAAACGTCTTGCAGCCGCGATACCCTACAGCAAGACGTCTCAAACCTGAGAAAGCAGTTTTCACAAATGTCCTTGCAGCTAGCCACTCTAACGAAACTGTTAGCAGAGAAACGGTAACGAACACGCTCAAATTCCCGCCCATGACAGTTCGATAGGAGTGTGTGTCATTAAGATCGTCGAGTTGGTACTCGTTGCAATCAGCCTTGTTCTTCTCGGAATTGTCAAAATCAGACGGGAAACGACCAAGCCAGTCAGTAATGGCGACGGCTGCCACTGGCCCTTACCTATGTCGCTTGTTTTATATAATCGGTCGTTCGACGTCCCTCAATTTCCTCATTGATCTTAGCGTTATTCTACCCACTGATGATAAACATAACCCCCAACCGGTGCCGTATACCTTATAGGCCGTTAATCGCACCGCCATACAGGCCGACGGAGAGAAACTACCCACTCTCGACCTTAGTCTCCGTCGGCAATTCCTCTGGACTTTTACCGTTGCAGATGTACAACATCCAATTATTGGCGCTGATTTTCTCACCTCATTTGGACTCGTGGTGGATGTAAGAAGTCGAAACTGTTGGACAGCACAACGGCTTTGTGCGTCCACGGGAAGGCCACATCGATCATTCATTGAGATTACGTTAGGCCTTACCAGATAACAGTTTCGCAACTCTCCTCCGACAGTTCCCACGCCTTATCAATCCATCAGGCTCACTATCACAAGTAAAACACGACGTCCTTCATCACATTACCACTAAAGGACAATCTACCGTCGCTCACCCCCGTCGGTTAGCACCAGAAAAACTCAAGATCGCTGAAGCTGAATTCGAAAACCTTCTGCGGCTCGGCATCTTTTAATCCTCTATTAGCCCTTGGGCCTCATCCTTACATATGGTACCTGAAGCCTCACCAGGTGAATGGCGTCCGTGCAGTGATTATCGCACCTTAAACAACGCCACCGTTCCAGACAGATACTCAATTCCTCACATCCACGATTTCTCCATCGGTCTACACGACATGACCATTTTCTCCAGGCTTCAATTAGTTCGGGCATATCGCCAGATTCCCGTGACTCCAGAAGACGTAGCAAAGATGGCAATCACTACCTCGTTCGGACTGTACGAATTCGTCCGAATGCCATTTGGGTTGCGAAATGCAGCTCAGACTTTTCAGAGGTTCATGGACCAAGTCCTCCGTGGTCTGCACTTTGCGCTTGTCTATATTGATGACATTCTCGTGGCAAGCAAGGATGCACATCAACACATGTTACACCTCCGTGTCGTTTCCGACCGCTTTGGCCAGTACGGCGTAACCTTAAATCCGATGAAGTGCGCTTTTGGAGAAGACTTCCTAGATGTTTGGGGTCACCGAATCACTCGTGACGGCATCGAATCTCTGCCAGAGAAAATCGCTACCCTTAAAGATTATCCACCACCGTAATATCAGAAAAGCCTACGTTGGTTCTTAGATATTGTAAATTACTACTGCCGTTTTATCCCGCACTCGACGGAATTGTTCGAACCCCTTGAGGATTTGTTAGATGATAATCTCAAACATTTCGTTTTACCACCTCCAGCTAAGGCGGCATTTCTCGCAGCTAAAGACGCGTTATCGCAAGTGATGACACTGGCACACATGCGTGTAGACAAAGATTCGGATTTCATTTTACAGACTGATACATCCAACTCAGCTATCGGCGCGGTTCTGCAACAAATCGTGAACGGCCAAGTCCAGTTTTGTCATTTTTCTCCCGCATACTTCAACAAACGCTAACGCGCTATAGTACCTTCAGTCGTGAGTTGCCGGCTATCTTTCTCGCTATTAAACATTTTCATTACGCATTGGAAGGCAGATATTTTGCTGTCCTGACGGATCACAAACTGCTTAGTTATCCTTTCAACACCAAACCCAACTGTTATTCTTCGGGAAAAATTCAACAGTTGGATTACATTTCAGTTCACAACGGACATACGATATACCGCAGGAGATAAAAACACCTTCGTCGACGACTTGTCCAGAGTTACTCTAAGTGGTCTACACAGATTTGGAAGAATTAGCGCGAAAACAAAACAACGATCCGGAGTTGCAGCAGTGCCGCACCTCTTCCCTCAAACTTGAGGAGATGCCTCTAACGAACTGCGAAGCCAGTCACATGCGCCACAGGGACAGTCAGCCCTCGTCCATTCAAAGACAACTCGGACAAACAACGACAACATTCACACCACTGAGCTCGGTTAGGCACCATCTCACATAACGTCTCCAGCCACCGACTTCGTGAGTCTCGACGGCCCCGACCTACAGTGACCAACCCCTTAGTGAACGATTTCTTTTGCCTACACAAGGCCATCATCTGTCCACCTCGCACCTTGCGCCAGTCGGCCGCAGCGTTTTAGTGTACGGCGCAGTAAGTCATTTTCCCAGGTACGAGTTTACCAGACGCGAAATAATGAAAGGCCAGTTGAGTGGGGAGATCAAATATTTATTACACGAAATATACAGGTGATCTCTTATAGCGCTAGAAATGGCACCGACGCGTAAATTAGCTAGAGAGGCTAGAGACCGGCCGGCGACGAGCGATTAAACCGGAAGTGTATGACACACGTGTGCGTTCGGGTTAACGCCGCAGTCATATGGCATACAGACAAACCATCGAACAACA
>LUCH01002594.1:62216-90922 GCA_013368495.1 Paragonimus heterotremus
TAAGAAACAGCAACAGACTGTGCACGGATTCTTGAGGAACTCCAGCGAAGTTAGGAGAAGGATGAGAAAGGACTGATCCGGTTTTTACACTAGAAGTTCTGCTATCAAGAAAGGATGTGATCCGGCGAAGAACCTCGCCCTGGATACCATGAGTTTCTAGCTTATGTACAAGAGGACTGAGTGAGACACGACCAAAGGCTTTGGCAAGGTCGAAAAAGATGGCATCCGAGATGTGGCCATTGTTTTTGGTGTCTGTCAGGCTATCCGTGAAGATAAGCATATTGGTCATGCATGATCGTTGGGGAAGAAAGCCATACTGGGAAGAAGAGAAAAGATTATTCGAGAAGAAATGCTTGAGGATGGCGCGTTTTATCAGGCGCTCCATTACCTTCCATGGGATGCTGGTGAGGCTGATCGACCGATTCTTTATTCACACTCATCTCATGTCTGATTGACGAGAACTTTCCTTGGTTTTAGGCGTCATCTCCATACAGGCATTTACCCCCAGTGCAGTTACTTATCTGACACCAGCAATACTAAAGGCAACCACATGTAAAGAATAAAAACGCGTGGCACAACCACATAGCCGCCTTGCAACTATGTTGGTTGTAAAATCTGCCGCCAAACGACGATAAAATGAGACATCCGTGAATATCTGACAATATTTTGGTGGTATCGCTGAAGGCTTTCAAAAACGTTAGTTTCCGTGGAAGAAATAACCATGAGTCTTTAAATGTTTGTTTTACTCGACCGTCAATTGATTCGTCTTCCACTTGGCGCCAAGATCGAAAATGCCTATCGTGTGTATAGTGACGGTGTACATGCGTTTTCCTTTGAAGTAGATTTTCGTGGTTGATTAGCAGTTAATCGTCGTGTGTTGGCAAATGATGTATTATATGAAAATTTGTTGAGGTATATTTTGATACACATGATTCCGGTGCACTTTCAAGAAAGTGGGCTGCATGCTACACACCATTCTAAGTAGTGACTCATTTACAGGATTTCATCAGTGTATTCGTTAGTCGGGAATTTCCAAGCTTAGAGGTTGCTTACATCTGTACATGAAGGATCACAAAGTTTGTGCCTGTTTGACTCGGGCAAAAATCAAGCAGTGGACGATTGGAGTATCATAATACGTGTGAGCCCAACCAGTGTTACTTGGTGGATGACGTGCCAGTGTATAAAATACAAGCGACGTAAGCGCGAAAGGCGTGGGTTACGACTTGTTTAGTGAAGTACGTTCACATAATTCTCATCGCACATCTCTCCTGTTATATGCTGTCGATCTCGTTTCAATGTCGTTTGGAGAAAAACCAGGTTGATTATTAGCTTTTTTACATTGGAGCACAACCAACTGTCTTCCCACACGATGCGCACCCAACATATTGTCGGCACACTGTGATTGAAGTGAGTAACCCCAGGCATTTGTTCTGGTGCAACATTGTAACTGCTGGGTTAGAGCTATGTCCTACGGATGTTTGCAGCAAATGTGTGACGACCGTCGATATATGCAACATCCGTCATCGGTTGAAACCTCCGAAAATAAGTGGGTCTGTGTACACTGATGTTGCAAAACATCTGTCACAAATCCCTAGTCGTATACAGGAACCCTGCGTTTTGTGTCATCAAAGACGGCAATAATAGATACACGCACATATGGTTCACGAGGAAGTAGCAAGCGCAGTTGTTCTGACGTGAACCTGATATGATTAACGTCGATGCCACGCGTGGAACCAACCGAAACAATTAGGTTCTATATCAGTTCACATTTGTGGCTGTGGTCTTAAGCTATATCAGTTTCTGGTCACAGACAGGATGGGTCATAGTCGACCCATGATCTACGTCTATGTTCGGAATGAAAAATGCGCTTTCCCGTACCACTTATTTGAGACAATTTTTAGGTGATGGGGGACAACATACCTATCAGAACACATGCAATGAACAAAATGGCAATCCAAATGCGAGCAGCTCAAATCCTCTTCGGGTGCAACATATTGTCGAGCTATTTCTATGTTTGACGTGCCGTGAGGAAACGTGCAAGCTGGTGCAATTAACCTTATAACCACCACTAAAAAAACTCATCCGAAGTCGATATTCGTTTCATCTTAGGGCTACTTGTGCTAACGTAGGACAATGAGTAAACACTTATTTATTTATAGTTAAGGTTCCTCCGAGATGTTTGGATATTCATACTAATAAACCCGAGACTTATGAACTACCGTATGTGCAACTGGCTTTACATAAGGCCTTAGTGTGCTAATCATGTACAGTCGGATGTTATTCGCTTCGGAAGCCCTCTGAAGTATGTAAATGCTTGACTGAAGAAACGCATTTACCGAAAAGAATACTTAGTTGAGGCCACCACTTAAATTTGGTCCCACAGCGGTTGACTAATGCGGACGTTTAGGATGCAGTGCATCTGCGGTTTTGACCGCCTCACGGCGGTCAGCTTCAACATGTACGTGTAAAATATACTGTCTTGGTTAACAGCGTTCACCGGTTAACTGGTGTTGAATAATCACAATGAACGTGCTCCCCTGCTGCAGTATGAGGGAATGAACGAGTTCAAGGTAATCTCACTTTGTGTGATGTCAGTTGATGGATTCGAGTAAGCCATGAGGGTACGCAGTACAAGATGACCATCAGTGATGACCAATTTTCTATTTAGAATGCACGAATAATGTTGATACATCGCATTGTTCCTTCTGTACTGGACAGTGGCAACCCCTCCGCCAGGTACGTTTTTATTTCACTAACAACGTGATGTCAACTGCACCCACGACGGAAACTGTGCCGCCTCCGACGCTTAAGCGTGAATAGACACCCTGTCCAGCACCATTAACTACTGAAGACCCGACTACCTCCAGCGATGAGTTTCGTGATGTTCATCCACACGAAGAAGTCCAAACAAAATTATTGGTAGATGATGCCACGTACGTCGCTGGCTACGGTAAGTAATGTCACACATCTGAAGTTACTTAACGCCTATCGTTAGACCTGTACGCACAGCAGAACAAAGACCTCTGTGGAAGCAGAACCGAAAGCAAGAAATCTGCCGCAACCCCGTCGGAATGTTACTGATGAATCGGTACATCTAATAAATCCATTCCAAGGCTTCCATTTTATTCTCACAACAGTTTGTGACATTGTGGTTATAGGGCTACGTAGACTGACTGTCGAACGTAGACGTTAGTGAGTCAAACCACTAGGCCTCTTAAAAAAGTCTTCTCTTTCTGTTTGACAATTTTTCTCTGTGGAAAGCACATAAGGTTTTACGTACTGGGGTTTCTTGTAACTTCCTTGCTATAAAGTTGCCAAAGCAGTTTATGGCAGATTACAATGAGCAGCAATTAAGGCAAACAGATTCCACCGACTCAGGCTCACATTCTGCCTGAAAATCATCAGTTTCAGTCTTACTTACTCGCTCACGGCGTAGCTAAATATCTGCCGTTCCGAGTTCCGCGTGATGATGTTGATACAAACTCACATTTGAGTACGTTGTCACTAACTGCTTTACGGATCATTAAATGGACAAGTTGACGAAAAATGAGTTGCGGCTAATGTTATGCACGTTCAGTATTCGTTCGTTACTAACTCCTATCAACCAAGTTACACAGTTCAACTATCCCTTCAACGAACTGTAATCTCCCGTAGTCGGGAGGCTCACGTGCAGACTGGTGATTCATTGTACAAGGGACGGAATATCCACGTGCTAAAATGGATAATACGACTGTTAGTCAAAAAACTGGTGAGTTTGAAGCCATAGTCACAACCCCTCAATCGAACGCTTACATTCGTGAGAGGCGTTTATTCAGCAGCACATGAAAAACAGGGGCACGATAACGTAGCGAAAGATAGATGTGCATGGATCAGCAAAACAAGCGTCTTACATTTAATCGTTTTTCTCCTCCGTTGTTGCTTATTCCGTTTGGTCTAAGCACGTGACAGCCGCGAAATCTGGAAGGGAGATGGAAAAACGAACAAATTGTTGGGCGCGCAGTTTGCTTGACATCGTTGCCGTTACAGTATTTTGGCTGCAACCAATCCGTAGACAGAAAGTACCTGTGAATTCCCAGGTAAAATGATGGCTTCAAGTTATCCGGGGTATTATAATATTCGGACGAGTTTCAACTAAAAAAACCGTACGAATCGGTTGCGGTGAATGTTTTCGTTTGAATATTCCGATTTCGTAGGCCAACAATACGTACCGTTTTGATGAGTTGACAATTAATTAGAAAAATAACAATTTAGAAACTGCATTGAACAAGTAACAGAATGTCCAAAGGTAATAGAATTTAGTCCTGAATGCAGAAAAACATATTATTCTTTAAATGTTGGTTGGGTTAAGCAAGAAAACCTGATTTTCTTTCTGACGATAAAATCACTGTTCGGCCATGTAGGCTGAGCATTTTATAAAACTGTAAACGTGATATTTTGTGAAAACTGATGTTGCACTTAGCACTACATGCAAAAAATAAGCACATCGGTTGTTTTTTCATAAGTATAAATATCCCAGCAAACACATGGCCAACTCCAAGGTGTTGGCCAACATCTGGCCAACGCATGGCCACACAGTAGGCGAATCGGATCAAAATAATAACTGGTATTAACCACGCTCATTGTGGTATTCAAACGAGTTTTTAAAACTTTCTAAATCACATTTTCATATTGCTAACGTTTAGTCCAAATGGATTCACGATTACAACAATTTTGTGCACGTTTGTTTTAACCAGTGCCTCCATCAGACGCGCATTAACGGTTTCACTTGGTTCGTGCGTGGTGAGTTCGGTTGCGTTGCATCGCCTGCGGTCTGTGGTCACTCACAGTTTCGTTGAAAGCTTTGTAAATGCGTTAAATTTATTTCACTATATCAGCTTCCGTATTCGGCCTTATTAAAGTTAGTTTAATTACATAAGTCACAAGTAATTCGCTAAAAACGTGTATTTCACAGAAAGTGGAAGTTGCACAAGTTCAATGGAATTTCCTATATCATTCCGGATATATTCATGAATGAACTCTTCAATTCCTGAAACAATCGTAATTTCTCTATCAGATTGTCCAAATACATTATTGTTGTATCTTGATTATAAGCTGAGATATTCCACTTCTAATGCGTGCTAAAAACTTGTTTCTTTTTACAGATATCAAAGCATGGAATGAATACTAATCTGTTGCAGATATTTTCAATGAACAGGATGTTCATTTCCAAACATGGAACCTTCTGTCAACTGCCTGCAATCGTTTGTTAATTAAAATTTTTTTGATCGCAATCGTTTTTACGTTTCCAAGATTTACGAAGTTCGTTACTTGGTTGTTGAAAGCAGACGGCAGCTCTCATGGTGGTTGGGTATATTAAACGCTGAGGGAACACTAAGAGAACGGCCGTGCTAATAGGCATCGTAAAATCCAGTAAACAGAACGCTGTCAAAATTTTTCCCTGACCGACTGCGAGTCTGGCCAAACCGGAGTCGGACCGATTCCGGTATTTGGTGCAGGCCAGATCCGGTCAGAGTGCAGGCCAGATCCGGTCCGACTACGGGCAAACTCCGTTTTGTTTGCTGGGATATCTATATACCAAGTATATTTGGTATTGGCTGCTATCAACAGTATGAAATATTCACAGCAAACGTAATCTTCAAGTCGCCGTGAACATACGTTGGATCCTCATAGAATGTATATCGGAGACCACATGAAGGCCTGAAAAGTCATATATATATTTAAATATATATATATAATATACCTGCAGCTGCTCCACTTATTTGCCCTACTTTACGAGTTAGGCCAAGTTGCATTTTACACTTGGACACCTAACTACTCCGTCCATTTGTCCTACCTCACGAATTAAGCCAAACCGTCCCCTATGCTGAAACACATGAGTGGACGAGTGAAGTCATTGGGGACGACAACGTGCGGATGGAATTTTGAATTGTGTACTTAATAATTGTGGACAAATTTGCATACCATCTCCGCTTTTTCAGCACAGGATGCAGCCTTCGATTTTCATACGTTATTGGTGTCTTCCTAGATGATTGAAACCGTGTATCAGATGAAGTTTTCACCAGCATGTCGCTCATTGCATCCGATATATGTAAGAAATTTATGTACGTGTATATGAAGGAATTCGTTTGCGCAGTCACCTCATCCATGACAAATGTTTCCACCGCAATCTGCTCGCCCATCATTTCCCGAAAAATGTTGAACAGTCTACGCCGCGAAGCATACTTCCCACCACGAACGTACTCGTACATCATGGGCTGGCCGTGTCCCCTACCCCGTGTTACAAGGAACTGATATAACTTCACAATGACATACTTGTACTCGTTTGCTCCGTGGATGGGATCTACATTCACGACATGGGGGATACGTCGGAATACTTCGCTTTGAGGAGCACATGCGTATGTCTGGTGCCTTCATCCCTCATGGTGCGCCTTACATCCATCGCGCCAATTACCGGCAACACCACATCAAGGTTCTATAATGTTCCGTGACTAATCTCGCATAGCAAACTCACTTGACATAGCAGGCTTTAACTTGCGGCGGATTTAGCCAGCGTCAGCGGCTGTGGTGAACTTCTCGTGAACATCAGTTACGTACCGCCTAATGTCAGCGGTCGGTGTACTGCAGTGGAACAGATTCCTGCATTCGATCAATTCACTGATGGTGAGTGAACGATTCGTGGGATGGGAATCATGTGGTAGACGACTAAGGAAGTGTTTGTGCTGCAACTCGAAAGAGCTCAGAACCAGACAACCATCTCGTCCGACCACATGAAATCGTGATCTGCAACATGTGTCGCTAGACCTGAGTTGTAAAAACTGCCAACAGTTAACACACTGGGCACGTCACGCACCCTCGCATACACTCCAATGCCTTTTATAATTCGTACAACGGTAATAAATCTGTACGGTTATCAGGAACCCGTCACCGTACCTTATTGTACTTCACAGTAGTTTTCGATCTACGGCTCGTCCCACGAACGTAAATAACGCGAAATTCACAGATCCTCAAACATCGCCTTGAAAGTCGCAATATAGTCCATTTTCTACAAATAAAAAATGAACGGCTTAAAACAAAATAATTAACAAATGAAAAAAAAATGACAAAGTAAATTGAGAAGAGCCCAGCATTCTTGTGTTAACATTGCCACACGCAATCGACCACAACAACAGCAGCCATATCGATTTTCGGAAAACAATTACGATAAGGCCGTTTTCAATAAGTGGTAAGTTAAAACAAGGAGATATGAGTCCATGACGCATATTTCGATGTTTTCAGTTTTTGCACCAGGTACCAAGCTATTGAAGCGATTTTTTCCGGAAACTAGTTTTCCTCAACATGATAGCTCAGAAACTCACGGTTTACTACTAGCATTCATAGTGATTGAACCATTACTGCTTTGAATATTCATCAATGATGCTAACATAAACATGACGTGTCACTGCCACATCTTCGCTGAAGATGTGAAGTACGTAGGAAATCCTGAAAACACGAGCATGCGTGAAGTGTTGACTATTGCTCAGAAGTGGTCAAATGAATCCCACCTACCCTGGGACGTGGACGAGTATAATCGGCTGCTTGCTGGAGAACAGCCAAGATCGGTCATGTTTTTTGGCAAGGAGGGTATGGAGAGTAAGCCAAGGATGTTAAATTAACCACAGAATTGGGAGTGCTCGCAGACGGGAACCTCAAAGTTTCCAAATATTGTTTGGGGGCGGCCCGAAAAGGAAATGGAACGCTGTATACGTTGAGGAAAACGTTTACATCAAGGAAACCGGCGGTGTTATTGCCGCTTTATAAAGCTTATGGAAGGCCGCTTCTGGAATACTGCGTGCAGGTTTACAGTCCACATATCGTAGAAGACAAGAGGGAAATTCATAAAGTTCAGAGGAGTTTTACAAAGCTAATGGAGGGGATGTGGGATAACTCATATGAAGACAGATTAGCATAACATGGTATGTCTTCCTTCGCACGAAGTAAGGTTAGAGGAGACCTGATGAAAACTTTCAAGATTCTTACAGGAAAAGCCAAAGTTGAGGTAGAGTCTCTGTTCAACCTGCATACAGACTCACCCCCCCCCAAGACCACAGTCTCAAGTTAGAGGAGGAGAGGGTTGTTACATCGACAAGGGTTACTCTCCGTATGTCGAGTCACCAACTGTTGTAGCATGCTTCCACAGAATTTAGTATCCTGTGATAGTGTAACAGTGTTCAAAATAAAGCTTGATGAGTGTTGGCCATCCTTCTTGCTGGACCTGTTATCGGAGATTGGTTCGAGTGAGTTTCCCCAGTACTTTCTTTCTCATGGGTTTAAGTTAGTCAACTTTTAATCTTTATTCACCATTATCGTTCCCTTTTAGTGTTATTCGTTGATTTTATTTGTCTATTTATCCACAAAGTTGGTCATAGTATCTGGAAGTATTGATTCTAGGAATTTATCCCACATTTGTCTTTTATTTGATTCTCGTTTTGTGTCAATTCAAAAGGACAATAAACTTATATGTGTCGGTGGTGTCTGTGAACTTTTGTTTCGATGGCACTGATGGCTTGAACTCCACAGCTTTTATCTGGAAGACATCACGATAAATCATGGAATTGAAAAATCTCTTCTAGTTATTGTCGCAGCACTGAGCACGCTCAAAAGCTCGCTGGCGCAAGAAACCGAGCAATTTCCGGCTGAAGCCGCTTCGTCCTGGACGCTGAACGGGATTGAAATTATTCGGATGGAATCCCCCATTTATCATCGCGTTGCTGCGGTCTGGAGATTTCACTGGCCTTCCTGCGGTGATGCGTAAAATAGTTCCAAAACTCATAGTTGCATATTGTGTCCAGGCTATTAAGGAATGTCGCACGATGTGTGCTGTCCAATTGTTTGTCTGGATGCCTGGGACGCTGTGACGCGAAACTGAACCAAATACGCCTTCCACCATTCGACAACTGGTCTCTAGTTCCAGCAGCTAGCTTGCCTGTTGGTACCGTGTGTTGCGCTATAAGGGACCTTTCGTAAATTTCGTCGAATAAATACTCGCTCTTCGCCCTCAACTACCTTTTTACATTTTTAATCTAGTAAATTAGTACCTGGGAAAACTACCCAATGCGCCGTGCGTTAACTTTTTAACGAGTTAAGCGATTTATTCACGGGTTCGGAGTCGGGGGTCCAAGTCTCACAGATCAAGTCAGTTTATCCTTTTCGATGTCAGCGGTTTTTGTTGACCTAAATGACAGTCATTGAGACCAAGGCTTAGCACCGATCTTGGGAGTTACGAAAAATACCGAGAACAGAGTAAATCACCAATGCGTCATTTTCCTAGGTAAGTGGAAACTTAATAACTCTTCGAAACAGCCTGTACAAGTGCAGCTAACCACCTCTAATCGGATGTCGTTGTAGTGGTTGATAAGTAAATAACTGTTGCCTAAGGAAGGTCTGGGGTCTAAACTTATAGAGCTTCTTGTGGTGGCCCCTTCGACCTTTATTATCTACTGGGGTAACAAATTGCTGCACGAATTCTGCGCCAAAGAAAAAGTGCTTGAGGATTAGGTCGCCGCGGAGTCTCCGAACATCAAGTGGATGAATGACAAGAATTGCGACCGTTTTATTGATATTCTTGCGGACACATCCAGTGGTGGGAGCATCCATTGTATGTGCGAAGTGTGTCAGAACTCGCGAATTGTGATACCACTTGTGTTTAGAGCCCGGATTACAATTGGAATATACAGCTTCCGGCTTGCATCTGTGTGTCGTGTGACTGTTTTCTTGCGTGATTTCATCGCGAAGATGGAGATGGTCTTTCAGAGGAAGTTCTCACTAACGCGTTCAACAAGTCTGATATCTGCAAAGTAACTATGTGTGCTTTCTTTAAAGGCATCACTTTGTTGAATGATGCCAACACACGACCCATTGCAGATTATGTCTATCAGCGATTTTTGGGCTTCACTGCGCAAGGCACATTGTCCGGGGACATGTCCTTGTCGACCTCTGTGATCGGCGGTGTGCAACATGTGTCATTTGAGCGTGCAGCAACGTGAGCTGAAGTTGACAGAACTGACGAATTAAAACTGAAATTTTACACCTACCAGGTGGCGGCGGTTGAAGTTGTTTGCCACAAAATGGACATTCCCATGTACCAGCGGTTCGGATGCACTCTGAATGGAAGATGAGCTCATCGGCTTGACAACGACAGCTGTCCGTCTGCACCGGTTCACGACAATATCCGCATGATAATCCCTTTGGATTTTATTCAACTACCTTGGTTGCTTGTCGCCCGAAGAGATGACGATCGGAAAGTCAGACAAAGGTAAGTCAGCCTTTGCACGTTCCACTGTTTTGCTGGTGACAGCAATGATACTGTTGAAACAAGTAACAGCCGTTCGACTGCTACATTAATGTAATTTTGCAAGTAAGTGGTGCAGTGTTAATGTCGTTGGTTGAAGTTCGAAGCAATGAGAGGTTGAAGCCTCAGACCAACTAGCCGGCTAATTGGCAGGTTGTACTCCGCTAACCATGGATCTTTGATGGGGAAACGGCCTTGTTGAACAATGATTAACAGTACATAACATTATGTGCTCACCCATCAGATCTCGGGATATTTCAATCAGCTTACGCGGTGAGGCGTACTTCTTAACACTCACGTACCCGTACATACCCTGTCGGCCATGTCCCCAGCCATCGGTTACCAGGAGTTGATACAAAATCAAGCTCCAAGAATATCAGAATGCTCGGTGACTCACTTGTGTCTGTTGGTCCCGTGTGTGGCATCCACGTTCACCACATGTGGAAAACGACTAAACAGTTTAACCTGTGTCCGCTGAGCAAAACAAATATGTGTGTATGCATTGTTTTCACCCTGATTGGTACGCAGGGAACCTTTCTCCGCAATGTCACCGGGAACTTTCACAAGGCTCTTTGAAGGTCAGTTAAAATATTACACCCAAAAACTCACTGGACAATGCGTGCTTCAACGTGCGTCGACTGTTCCCAACGACAGTCGTTGTGATGAACTTCCCGTAAACGTCCGCGAAATGTTGCTCAATGTCGGAGGTTGGTGCTCGAATATTCGAATAGACTCCCAGAGTCATTCATTCCACTGACTGTTAGTCTGCGACCGGTAGGGTGGTATCCGTATACCAGACGATTAAGTGAATGATTGTGCTCTAACACGAAAGAGCTAACAACCAGACATTCACTTATCCGGACAACGTAAAATCATGATTTGCAACAGGTGTCGCGAGAAGTAAGTTGTTAACCAAGACAAATGACAACTCACCAAACACGTCGTACACCTCTGCGTATACTTTTCTGTCTTTCGTACTTCGTACAACGGTAGAAAATCTAGGCGGTACTCAGGGTCCCGTGTCACCACACTATCGTATTTCAGAACGGATATCCATCTACCGGTTGTTCCGCGAACGTAAATAACGTCGATATCCTCCATGCACCTTTTTAGGTACTCTTGGAACTGTGAGAAATTACGAAATTCACGATTTTCGAAAACAGCTTTGAATGCTTCAATATAATCCAAGTCCTAAAAATAAAACAGTGCCATCAGTTACCAATATGATAAACAATTTCTCTACTCTCCTGTGTATTAGAATGCAAGTTATTTCTGCATTTCAGCGTCATTTCTGCAAACCAGCATCAGCCACACTGACATTCGAAAATAGAACGCGCTCAGGTCGTTTTTACTTATCGCCCGATTAAAACAAACAGAGACGCCCCGTAGCACACATTTCGGTGATTTTCTTTTCTGCACGCGACACCGACGTGAAAAAGCGGAAAATGTAGTAAATATTTTTTCCCATCACGATAACCGAAGAAACCACTGTCTACGGCCAGCTTTCGAGAGTGTTTTGCTTGCAAACTGCCGCGATTTCTTGGCGACCTTGATAAAAATCATTTACACGTTGAAACAAAATTTTTTACTACGGCAAAATAGTGAATTCATGCTTTCTACAATATTCCTTCAACTACCGTTCCGATAATACTACAAACAAGCTCTATGACAGCCTACCGATGTGGGCACTTCCCATATGCGAATAGTTTCCATCCATTGAAATCAGGTTGTTGCACTGCTCTTGGAGGTTAAAAAATAACCAACAGGGAAGTAAAATTCTGATCTAACAACGTCTCGAATAAGTTGTAATCTGGTAAAACTTCCAGGCAGCCCATATGAGAGCAGCTAACAACCTCTAATGAAAGGTCGTTTCCTTGGTTGACAACCCTGTAAGTAAAAAACCGTTGCCTAAGGGAGATCATTGGTGGGAGCTTCTACAGCTTATTATCGTGACCCCCTTTCAGTGTTACCAATTGATTATTGGGGACCAGCCTTGTATAGGGGAATAATCACAAATGGTCAATCCAGATGAGGCCACTGAATATCTCGCTATAAAAAACCCAAATCTAGGCGGAGTAGGAGCACTAGGGAGCCATGGTTGATTCCGAAGTGGACTGTTTGAAAAATGCTGCCGGGACGGTCGATTGTTGTTCAGTCGAGCAGCCCATTCTCGGCATACATTTGTGGTACACCAATTACCGCCCCAGAGAAGTCGGCGACTATGTTGGTATAATTCAGAAAACTGACCGCGGGCACAAATGGTTATGTTACTGAACAGAATTTCCCCTAAAAGTGTCAGAAGTCGCAGAGGAATGTGAATACCATTTTTCATACGGATGTAAAGAAACGCTTCATGGAGGTTAATCGAAAAACCCAGTATCTGGCTTGTCCTTCCCATCCGTGAGACATAGTTCTTTGGTTTATGAAGATCCCTCGGTGTGAAATTTTCAAACTCATTTTCATCAGTAATTTTCTAGATTGACTAAACTAAACCCTGAAAGAGAGCTGGAAATAGTGATTCGCAAATGGGTCCGTGTGACACGCCTCACGGACACTCATGGGACAGTATGTTGACGCATGTGATCTTGAATAAACTTGTATCCCCTCGGTCTCAGAGTCACATCCATATCCTCCAATATGCTAATCGTTGGTAGCCCTCTCAGAAATGATCAACACTGTCAAAAACCTTCGTGAAGTTGGGGAAGACAACTTCTATTTTTGCATTTCTGTCGGAAGCCTCTGTCAATTAGTCCACCACTCCGAGAATGTCTAAGGTATGCAAACCATTTCGTCAAAATTCGCGTAGGTTAACAAATAACAGCATACTATCACCGAAAAGAGTCGCAGTGCTCACATCTAGGAGGTATTTCACTAATTTAGACAGTGCACAACAGCGCTGAGAGACGATATTCAGTAGTATCCGTCTAGACCCAGACGTGGTCAGCTTACTTTTTCCCGCTACCTTCGAAAAAGCGTTGAGAAAAGGAGAAGAGACTGCACTGTTAACACTACCTTCATCTGGTAGTTCCTCGATGTGCCACTTGGGCTTTAGCCACATTTCCTCTCCCGATAAAGAAACTGTGAACGTGAGCCGTAGGTGGTCGGTGTGGTGCTGGTCGTCACGGGCTACTGGACATAGCTTCTGGAGCACTATGGATTAATGAACATAGTGTCACGAGGTTGTAGACAGTAAGCCCACATCCACTGCAGGTAAAAAGTAGGCCAGCCCATATATGAAATTTTTCGCCACAAGACCGAACCTGAGTCGAGTTCCACTTTTTATTATTGCTGTTGCGATTTGGTGAACCAAGCTCTTTTCTCTCACCAATAAGCGATGTAAGTTGGAATCTTAAATTCACTCAAACTACGCTTACAATTCAAACTGCGCTATACAAAGTTATTTCGACGTTGATCCCATTTTGTTTTGATAAATTTATCCATGACCTCTTCAACAGGAAACGGGGCACGGTAAGCGTCACACCGGCAGTTGCAAGACGGCATGCCATAAAGGTCATCGGCGTTGAACACTGGAAGGGTGAGACGCGAGTGGTTGGAATGTCAAGAGCTGACCCTAATGTTTCGGCCATTTTCCTGAGACTCATAGCTTGCGATATAAAAACTGCGGTAACATGCGATCCTAAGAACGCACCAATTACCACAACAGTTTCTGTCAAAGCGCCGAGTGTCTGCTGTGATATGTGCTGTGAAATCGGGGCGTTGAATTTTGCGAGGGGAACACTTACCTTGATTTACGATTAAGGTTAATAATCCGCCAAAAAGTTGGAGTTCCTTGCTTCATGCAAGTGACTTAAATGTCTGATGCGGAAGCAGATGGCCAGAAACTCATGACCAAAGCTGCCGTGGTTGGACTGCGCGGGCGATAGCCCGGTCGTGCTTCAACACCGACACGTTGTTGGAGTACCACACTGACAGCATCACTGGACGAAACAAGTAGAAAAACTAAATGACCAGTCGGCTCAATTTTTTATTGTACGTAGGCCTGTGCGTTGCTGAATGCTTTCTTTATGATGCTGAACGTTTGGAATGTCTCAGGACTCAGAATAACGCCTAGTTCAGGGCGGTGGGTCATATCGGTGAATCGTTCTCGAAGTTTTGAGTGGGGAGTAATGAAGCGACGGTGAGAGTTGACAGTTCTGATGAAACGTAGGAACTTTCTAATGGAATCAGAAGTGCGATATACTATCACTGTATGCAACTCGGTGTCTAGGGGCTCGATGGTTCTTGTGCTTACAGAGTGTTCAGGTATTTCAGAGAAGGAGGCTCCGAGGACGCACCTTGCCTGGTTGGTAGAATTCCTGTGTTTATTCGAACGCTTTCGTAGAATATGGAGGCGTATTTTTTGTTAGTCATCAGTGTGCCTGGTGACAAAAATATTGTAAAGGCAGGAGATGAAAATATCCAGACTACGTACAGCTCGCTCTATGAACCTATGTAATGTTAGTGCTGCAGTCCGAAGTCCGAATGGCATTGGAAAAACTTGTGTCAGAGAAATGGCACTGTAATAACAGTCCCGAAATTGTCTTCTTCCATGATGGGAATTTGGTACCACTCATACACCGGGTCGATTTGAGAAAAATCGCGCTTATAATGCAGGGTCAAAGAAATGCCATAGATGTGGGAAGTGGGATGACGTTCAGGTATGTCAACGTAGCCGAAGACTCAGGAATTGCTGTGTCTTCAACTTTCCCGCCGTATTTTAACGGACCCATCGAAGGGTGGAAGACCATGCACTACTGAGTGGACGAATAGTACCGAGACAAAACATGTGGTGGTATTCTGCTTCAGCAATTTCCGGTCTTTCCAAGGAGAGGCGTCTGTGGGGGACGATCGTTCACTGTCCTCTCGGCAAAGTGGTATGTATCACGCCGTGTTCTCCAATGTTACTCTTAGACCGTGAGTCCTTCAGCTGTCGTGTTCAGGCGAATTATTTTACCGAGAATACCTGTTCATTAGCTTGGTATCTAGTGCAGAAATTGAAAGCGTCGATATATGCTTCATAGACTCATATGCGTCTGTTTCAACTGTCCGTTAATTAAAAAAGACCTCATGGTATATTTTTTTCGAAAATCGGTACGGCTGCCCTTGTTATGGTTGACTGCACGTGGAAATGTTAACACAAAAATGCTGAATCAATTGTTAACATTTTTTCATCTGTTTATTGTTTTATTTCCATCCATTCATCTTTTGTTTGTCGGAAATGGGGCATCGTGCGACCTTCAAGGTGATGTTTGATAATTGTAAATTTCGCACTTTCCCGCAGTTCCAGAAGTGCATCCAGAAGTACGGGGATGAGGTGGGTTCGCGAGACGAGCCGTAGGTCGAAAACAGTTATGAAGTGCGATAAAGGTGACATGGATTCCTGAGAACTGTGCAGATTTATCAGCGCTGTGCGAAATATAAAAAACGCATGAATATACGCAGGGGTATGCGAAGTGCCTAAAGAATTGACCGTTGTTAGTTTTAACAAATCAGTTCGGGTGACATGTTGCAGATCACGATTTCACGTGGTCCGATGAAATGCCTGTGTGATTGTGAGCTCTTTCGATTTGGAGCACAATAGCTATATGAGTTCTATCATACAAATGGTGTACTCACCGTCAGTGAATTGAACGAATGCAGGAGCCTGTTCTAATACAATACACCAACGGCTGACATTAGACCGTATGTAGCGGATGCTATGCAGCATTGGTAACGAAACATTGAAAAACCTTGATGACGTGCTGTCGGTGATTAGTGCGATGGGTATAGTGCGCGCAATGCAGGATGAATGCAACAGATCTGCTTCGCCCGGCGAACGTAGACTGAACGAATCCGACGGTTCCCGCATGTTGCGAATATGGATGCCACCCACAAGACAAACAGACACAAGTATGTCATTGTACATTTTCTCATACCCTCAAAACTTGAAGATAAATCAGCTCCTCGTGGATGATTGTATGGGACACGGTCGACTCATGATGTACGGACACGTTCGTAGTGAGAAGTATGCTTCACCACGTGGGATGTTCGACACTTTCCCAAAAACGACGAGCGGGCAGATCACGGCAAAGACGTCTGTCATGAATTGAATGGTTTCGTAAATGAGGTCAGCTGGTGTGTGTGTGGCTGTGACATCACTCTGTATTGCTTCCATGTATATGATGTCGTTCCTAAGCGTGTAAGTAGATAGAATCTGCCCATCAAACACTTATGGCGGTCGTTATCTTTTCCACCGAATGTCTGTAGTAGGCACTGATGGAGGGTAACTTGCACTTTTACACCGTGTATGGTGTATTCACGAGTGACCTGCATATCACCCACCAAACCGATGGGACGTTTACGAAGTATCTGTCGCCATTGGCTGTACAACAAGCCCAAGTTGGCCATTCATGTGCGAAGCGACGTTGTATACTTCGGCAATCGCACGAATAATTGGCTCTAGAACGCAAACTTAAGGTTAAAGAGGTGGACGCACTCAACAGACTTCCTATCCGTTTCCATCCAGAAAATACGGATCCATAGCGAGCGGTTGATGTGAGGGTACGGAATACAAACGACCTATGGGTGAGACCGTCGTGAGGTTATCGATGTTGTCTGGTATCTGAAGAACACAGATGACCCCGTTCGCAGGCCACCTTGTCCAAAAACATCAGAAGGGACTGTCTTCACGGCTCTTTTTCGAAGCTGTGTCTGAGTGCAAGGTAAGCGGTTCTCTGGTGATCACCTCGAACATCGCAGGTTTGTGTGCAGCAAGATGGCGATGCTTTCATGATGAACAGCGTACAGGGCACCTGCCAGTATACCTTTTACCGTTAAATTTGGCTTCCATGCATACGCATTTTGTCGGTCTTAGAAACATTTCTGCCACTACGGTAGGGTTTTTGTACTCTTCAGTTTCGTTTAAATAGATCACGTCCCCATCCATGAGCGGTGGCTGGCAGAATACAGCTTGTCGATTCGACGGGTAGTGGACCCACAGCTTCGGCCGTTTGCTGCAGACAACTTCAACTTTAACCATAAAGCCCTTCGTCACGTAATTGAAAAACCGCGTGATCGCAACAGCCACACGGCAGTGACTTGCTTTAGCGGCGTCATTGTCTTTGCCAGTAAGGTGGTGGAAACTGCTAAGACTGGCTCACCTTTGTGCGACTACCCTATGGGCTCATCTACAAACAGTGTGCAAGCGAGGCGGGTGCAGAAGCGTGAAACAGGATTGCCGTATGGATATTGCGGTGAACTGGCACAAGTGAAAAGCTATCGCCGTGATGCCTATCAGCTGATTTTTTACTCTAAATGTATCAAAATGGCAGATATAAACGAGTGTCCATTCCGTGGCAAGCAGCCTCTACCTCAGTCAACTGGCAAGTGTAAGTTTTGGAACCACATTTTTGTCAGTTCCCTCTACTTCAGATGTTGTCCCCACTTCCCCGGTTATTATGGGAAGCAAGTCCCGCACATCACCCTTAACGGATGTCGACTTAAACCATTCCTCCGAAAGTGTACCGCTCGCACACGACCCGAAATAATCGCGAATCAACATAACCTGGAACGATTATCCTGTTGATATGATTAGAGAAGGTAAGTTCCTTCACATATGCGTACATGGTTTTCTCGCAGGCGTCGGAGGCGATGGACGATATGATGAAGAAGACTCCATCTGATACACTGCTTCACTCATCCGGGAGGATACCCACAACAAGTGAAAACCAACGGCTACATTCTGTGCTGAAGAAAGATGGAAGTAGTAGGTTCATTTTCCACAATCCATAACTACATAATTTACGTCGGAATTCCCATGTTTTCGTCCTCAGTAACCTCACTGGTCCACCTGTGTGTCTCAGTATGTAGTGCGGTTTGGCATAGTGGGTAAGGTTTGGATAACTGTATGGAATAGTTATGAGTGTCTAAACATGCAGTACTGTTTTCTTTAACTCGTGAGGTAGAAAAATTGCAGGGAAACGTTGTAAACTCTCAAGTTCTCAGTAGCTTCAGTCATCCACCTATGCGTTTCCGCATACAGCGCCGTTTGGTTAAACTCGTAAGGTAAAACAAATGGATGGAGCAATCATGTGTTTAAGTATGAGTTACCCTTTGGTTTCATTCCTAAGCTAGGACAAATGGGCGGAGCAGTTGTAAGTGCTTAAGCCTGCTGTACCGGTTGACTTCTCTCCTAAGCCAGGACATCTGCTCGGATTGGTCGTGAGCCTTTAACCTGGAGGTATTCCTTGATGTCGTTTGTTCAGCAGGTCGCTTTGCCTTCATTCCAGCGTAAGTCGTGATTCCATGGAAACGTTAACAACAAAGGTAGCAACCAGGGGTTACCTCTGGTGAATATAACCAAGAAATAACCACTAACTTATCCGGTTTTTGTGCATAATCCTACGTTAAAATAATTTCACTGGCGTATCTTACCTTTGTAGCTTTATAGAAACATTAGTCCACGAGTTTCAGCGACGGTTCAGTCGTCGGAAGTATAACCTCGCTTTCTTGCTCAAGTATGTTAAAATTTAAATGAAATCCTGTTTCCGCATGTACAACATATATTCCCACTATATTCGACCATCACATCGAAACAGCGTGGAGTGAAAGTTTTCCTTATTTTTCTATTAACCCATATGCCATTGAACTACCACACATTACTTGCTCACTTGTTCGGAAGATTAAAACACAAAGACATTGAAGCAGCAAAATTCTACGATTTCAGAACCTGTTACACGCCATAAAACTACAGCAACTTCAGTGGATATAAATTTTTTAACTAAAAGACAACAGAGATATTTACGGTCAATCGATTACACGCAGCCGCCATCTTACAGAGAATGGAGGTTGTAAGACGGAGTTTCAAGCTGCCAGTACCGCTGCATTGGTTGAGAATTTCTTGAGGACCTGGACACCACCACTTGGGTTTAAGTGGAAATCGCTGTTTGGTTTACCCCTAAAATTCCAGGAAATCAAGCCGTCCAGAAGCGTGTGACACTGGATATCTACTGTGATGCCAATGTAGGATAGAAATCAAACGCGTGGAATTGCGGTCTGACTGTCTGCCACTGAGAAAGTCCATCGGAACTGAGATTTAAGTCCAAGGGAAAGGGTGAGCGGAAGTCAAACGTACCTTTGTATGAGTTTTCCATTGCGGTCTGCAGGGAGGAAATAAACCACCATTACTGACGGTCACATGCGGCGCATGGATTTGCACTCAACTCGACGCAGATTTCAGCTGGGAGGTTGTAGCCTGTGAACCCGTCACAGAGAACACCGAGCACAGCAGTCGCCATCCTCGCGCAGTTACAGGGTTTCACTGAGCTGTCGATAAGGTGGTAAAAGTGCGGGGCTGATTGCACCTCTTTGCCCGGTGACCGAACGTATAGTGGTACCCACAATGGCCATGGTCCTTGCGGATCAGTTCCATAGAAGGCCCAGATGGTGTTCTTGATCGGCCGCGTAGTCTGTTAGCTTGTCAGCGCAGTCTGCAAACGACTGACGGGACCTGTTTGGTCAAAATCGTGAGCTGATGTCGAAGGCCATCATCAAAACGGCTGACAACTCTAGCTGGTTATTGAGAATTACGTTGAAGGTCAATACTTTTTCCAGCTGCCTCTGCAAATATCTTCATAGACGCGGCGATGCTGAACGCAAGCAAAGTACGACCGACCGAGGGTGATAAAATTGTCACCAACAGTTATTGAATAATGATGTCATCCTTCTTTCTACTACCAAGGGTTTCCTTCACGCGTCGCGTGAACCGGAATGGCTCGTGGGTGCACACGCCAAGTTCAAAGGGTATTTAGTCCAGGTTCCTGTGGGAATGGACTAAACGGTATACAGGGTAAATCACGGTTTTGAAATTAATGTGCCCTGTTCGAAAGGGAGCCTCCACCTGTCTTAACCATAGGCGAGGGTTGCTGACTCAGAAATTGGGCAGTCAGATGTGCGCTGATGCCGTCTGCAGCTCAGTTGATAAGTCGTAGTCAGACATGGTAATAAGGGACATTTCTCAACAAGGAAAACTAACCGAGAAGTGAGCACTTTCGGATCTGTGCTGACTGAAAGAAACACCGCGAAACGTTGAGGATCATGACGTGAAGGTGAGAGGAAATTGTTAAATGTGATGGCGGAAAAGTTGGGGAGGAGTTGAGTACAACCTGACCACTACAATTTATATTGGTCAAGAACGAGTTGCTGAATAGTCCAGTGAAATGCAGGCACATCTCAGTAGGCTATCGGTGACGACAGAATGAACGGATGCAACGGAAAAACTACAGAGTTCCAGCAAGTTACGGCAATCCAAAAATTGAATTTATAGTAGTGGTTAACAGTTATTCGAGATGACCATCGTAATAATCCAAAATATCAGTATCCTGGAAGCAGGGAAGTTGGGAAGTTATAATGAACTGTTAAAGTGCGACCGCAGCCGTGACGATTTCCCTACTGTGATGAAGCGAAAAGGCTGTTTGAAAAGTTCGTATAGTAACGTCGAAAACTTGCATAAACAGGGAGAAGAGCCGATCGGTGAGCACAAACTTTTATTGTACTTCAGGGTCACTAATCAATCTCAGCAACGTGATGGGGTGATGCAGAATCACTGTGTGAAAATGAGACGTTGTTAGTTATCAAAAATAAAAACTCTACACGGCCAGGAATTGACTGACATATTTAAGTTGAAACTAGACACAAATCTGGAGAATTTGTATCCGCAGGAGCGGTGGTGGACCAGTGCTCTCGTGGAGCGCGGACGTGACAAGTCCTTGATAAGAACCAGTACACTCTGCGTTCAAGGAAAGAATAATGAACATTGAATACTCGTTCAGGTGAAGCACCATTGAGCCAAGAGTTCGACGCAAAGAAACTACCGTCATGAGCGGCGGCCCTGTGAAACATTGTTCCTGCCCGTATTCGGCGAAGGCCAGATGCCACCCTACCCTCCATCACTGTAGGAAATCAGGACTCGTAGTGTAGTACCACACGGGGTCGTAATATTCAATAGAAACCAGCAGGCGTGCAGGAGTTGAAGTTGAACTGGTGATGGAGCGTTGTGCTGTGTTGTCATTACCGTTTCAGTTTTCGTCGACGTAAGTCACGTGCATAGCTTACTGGGCCTCAGACCCATGCTTGTTTGTGTTGTTTTTCTTTTACAGGAACGTCGTTGGAGCTTTTACTTTGGAAGAACGCTGTCTCCGGTGATTCCTTGTTGCCCTAAATTTAGTCAGCGTGCGTAGCGGACAGCTGAAGTAGAAACTGCGGTTTTGCATGTTACAGGGTACCCAGGCTCCCGGAGGTGCCCAACTCAGCAATTCTGCTCATGATTTTTTGTAATGTTAGTGTATTCTTTCGAAAGTAAATGTCAGAGGCGCCGTTTATCACGCGCTCCTCACTAACTCCATTTACCCAACCCCAAACGTGAAGGTTACTCTACTGTTCGAAAGCATAGTGGACAGCGTTTTAATGAAGTGATTGTATGGGGAACATTACCAGTTGGTTTACAGTAAACCCGACGCCGGACACAAATTGCAAAAGGGGAACTCTGTCAGCAAATATCTATTCCGGAGCAGGAGACACAGCTGGCGCCGGCCGGTGGTGCACCGATCACGCTAATGACGACCAGTTGTGCATCACTCCGTGCCGAGATTACCCTTCGTAACATTCACACAGTTAACTGGCGCCATCTCCACTATCGCAGACCCACCATCTGACCGATAAATGGCAGCTTAATCCAGGGACTGTTTATATCCAAACAGAGCTTGTAAAGCAAGCTCCGAAAACGGTATCAAGTTTGTAGACGTTGTGGGCTTACGGGTGTTGCAACCACCGAGCACGGTCGCAAAAAGCTAGCGTTGGAACTGAGATCGCAGGAATGAAAGATTTGCGAGAAAATAGCTAGGGAGGCACTGATGGTAGTAGCGCCCCCTATATAAGTCGTCAGGTTAAAGGTAGTAGGCTAAAGGACGTCTTGGAGTGCATGCGTGAAACATGAGGACTACGGTTCATCTGTCAAAGAAGCGAACCTGTCCAGTTCCCGTTTTTTACCGCACACCAAAATACTCTAATGACAAATCAATTTATTCTAGATGCTGTCGATGATATAGGCGCACTGGCGTTCACTCGTGTGCTACTGATGGGCGATTTCAATCCATCGGACGTTTTATTTGCACCACAATTTGCAATGCGAGGTACGGGATTACGGCTGCCCCTTTTTGTGATGTAGCTTTCCGACTTTGTTGGTATGAGCACGTGACCAGCCAACCGGATCACGGTACGGTTGTGCATTTCTCAGTTAGACTGGATTCTGACTAATGAATCCCCTATAATCAGCCATATGACGGTTCCTGCGCCCCTCATACCTGATGGCCATGATGCTATTCAATTCAACAGCGGAACCCCGTCATCCCGAAAGCGTCAATGGACAATACTTCCGCAAAAATGAACTCGCACCTTCGAGAGACTTCCTGGAATTGCTTTCTTGGGGGCAAAGCTGCACTTAAACAGAGGGACACTGAGAGGGGATCAAGAACGTGCTGAATGAAGCAATGCGCAACAGTGCTACCCGCTCCTCATCGCACACAATTAGAGTAAAACCGCGTATACGTAGTAGAACTGTCAAAACGCTTAAGGGGAGAGGAGTCACGTGTGACCGATGTTGATTTTGTTAAGGTCTGTCGCATTATTTTTGAGATTGCTGTGCCTTGTTTGATCAGTGTTAAGGGTGGCCTCATCTTTCATTATTTTTCTAAGAACAAACAGTGCTAACCATTTTTATTCTTGCACCAACTACTATAACCGTTTCTTTTACTCTTATTCTGTCTGACCCCTGTACATTTCTGAATGTCGAAGTAAGACATTCTTCTTCCATATTCTTTCTTGAGTAGCTTATAGTTCTTACCATTTCTCGATGCGTGAACAGCCACTTTGCTCCAACCCGACCGATTATCCTTCGTTTGAGCGAACTCAATTCCGTTTTATCGTCCCCCATTACTGAGCGGTGCCTAGTTGTCAGGGTTGTTGTACCGGCATATCCTCTGTTTAAGTTGTGAGGATATTTCACATTCGAGGTATGATATTTAACTTTCATGTACATTGATTCGATTAGTACCGTATTGAATCCAGTTTTCACGAGCATCTTCTCATTAACCGTTTCGAAGATAGATTATCTTCTTTGCCATTGGATATCGAGAAACGCATTTTTGGATTAACCGATTACGCGCAACTCGTTGTGAACCTTGAATTGTTAGTGAACGATTCAATGACCGATACGAGCTCACGAAGAACTCAAGTGACTGGGAAGTATGGTGACGTATTCAAAACATCGGTAACGAACAACGCGAGCAAGAAACAGAGATATTCCGAAAAGTGCTACTCAATAAAGTAATGATTGACCCTGAAAGCTTTTATCACCACACATCTTCCGTGAATCAAGCCAAACCGGGAGTCCCGTAGATTCGTACTTCAGAGGGCCAACTCATTGATAGTAATAGGAGGGACAGCAAGCGCACTGGGTGAACACTTCGCCTTAGTATTCTGTTATGGTCGTGATGCGTTAATCAAGGTGCTATTCCATTTAAAGCCGTTAGGTACAAGTTCTTAAAAAGCGAAAAGCGGACAGATGTTGGTCATTCTTTGGGTGGCACTAAGCCGCAGGTATTAACTGGGTATTAACTGATCTAAGGACCATCATCGCCAGTGATCTCTCGCAATCTGCCAATAGTAGCACGCTTACTCGAAAGGTCACTTATCTGATGAACCTACTCAGCTATCTACTAGGCTAGTTCATTATGAAGAGCTTCAGAAGAGTAAGTGTCACATGACCATTTCCAACCGGATGTTAACACGCGGGCCTTTGCTCTTTTCTTGAGGAGGGACACTGATGTGCTGAAAAGGGTTCAACATGAAGCCACTTAAAACATACACAACTTGTGTTAGAATTCCTTCATCATTTGATTCCGCACACTTGATCGGTTTATTATCGAATACGAGCGAGCCACCTGGGAAATGATAACTCTGCACAAGATCCTCTACAACCAGTTTCAACCAAATCAGCACACGTTCACAAACTGCATCCAAGTACAAACAGCGCGCCCGCTCATTAGAGTTAACCAAACAGCGTCCAAGCCTTCTGCGTAGACAACACTGTTTTCTGTGCGTTTTAGTCTCCAGTGGAACTCATTACCGGAAACGCTAATGCAGGTGGCCAGAACTCAGTAATTCAAACTTGTCAGTACTTCAAATTAGACAAAGGCTGATAAGCACTTTGGGAAGTATTGCCCACAGATAAATTCTGAGGTTCCAACTTCCGCCTTTAATATCGGCCCGAATTCGATCGGGTAGTCAGAATGACCGGTTAAATCTTGGTTCGATTTTGCATGTCAGGGGGTTGTTTATCTATCTGCTGAATGCTTGTTGTATGTTTCGTTCCTCCACCTCTTTAGGTCTAAAATATTATTGATACATAGGTCACCTCACAGAATCTATCCTGATGCAAGTTCCGAGGTTTGTACACCAGAGGTTTCCTCAGCCTAATTTTAACACGGATCGGAAGTCACAGTGAGAAGACAGTGGATCTGCAAAACACCAACACGGTGGTTATGATAAAGTAACCCTCATGTCACGGGGAGTTTAGGAATTTGGGGACGTCGGAGGTTATGTAGTGGAACCAAAAAATGAATAGACAAGGTAACAAAATAATCTACAGTAACTATCTACGACAAACTCCACCACGCTGAGTTCGCTATAAGTTAGAATAACGCTCCTCCGGAATAAGAGAGCAATTCTAGCAGATCCAATTTATCCAACATATTAAAAGTCCGCTGTTGCCACAGTTAACTCCCGGTAACAACGACCACGTGCAAACAGAAACTGAGGCGCGCGAGGACGAAGTGTGTATTCATTCAAACGACAGACAATTGGTTACTATGGACAATGAACATAATAGGTATGAAGAACAGTATGTAACGAGAGAACAAAAGGGTAAAAGACTCCACATAACTCCTCCCTAGAGTGTTAGAGAAGAGAAACCGCCGGACAATTAAGGAAACATAGAGTGAGTCAGTGATGGTAGTCTTTATAGATGGTGGTCCATCTAACAGTTCGTCCAAAACGAGTGTGTGATTTGGAAAGATTGGGTTGGGAAGCAGGATCAAGGGGATAGTCACTGGTGTCGAACATGGGTTGGGTAGACCGGGAAAGGTTTCGTGAGTCAGTAGTCAGATCTAGGGTAGGCTGAATGGAATAACGAGACGGCGACGATGAATCGCGACCGACGTAAGCAGACCCTAACCTGTCAATGCTTACCCAGTGAGGTGTTCCGTTCTTGTCAATGATAAAGTATTTGCCTTTGTGGTCATCAAGCTCGGCTTTCACGAGGGAGAGAAAGTCAATACCACTTGTGGATAATTGGCTGACATCCGGACGAGGCAGGGCGTCGTCGACGAAGTTGCTGAAACCGCCTATAAAACGAATGTCGGTGGTTAATTGGGAGATGAAATCCAAACGTCGTGTTCCTCTAGGGGAATATCGATCTGGAGGAGAACGGAAGGCAAACACAAGTGACTTATTATCAGTGAAAACGGTGAAGTTACGACCCTCCGGAAGATATCGAAAGTGTCTGCTGGCAAGATAAATGTCCAGTGACTCACGACCAAAGGTACTGTAACGCGTCTGCGCTGGTTGAAGTTTTCGGGAGAAAAAGGACACAGGTTGGAGTTTACCATTCACGTTATGTTGTAAGACAGTGCCAACTGCCGAGTGAGATGCGTCAGTCATCTGCTCCCTAATGTGTTAAGTTGGTGGCTTGGGACAAAGCTTGTTTGGCTGCAACGAACACAGTATTAGCCTCAGGAGACAGAATGAAGTGTTTAGGATTAGCTTTTAAAACGTCCGTGAAGGGTTTTAACAGCTTCGAACACCGTGGAACAAAGCGGCTATAATAAATCACAATGCCTCGGAAGCGTCGGAGACATTTTAGGGATTCTGGCTGTGGATGGTCTTTAACAGCATTGATTTTCTCGGACAAAGGTCGGATGCCGTTACCGTTGATTGGATGTACAAGAAAATCTACGGAGGTAACTGCGAAAATGCAGTTCGTGGGGTTCAACGTCACACCGTATTGGGTAAACCGTTCGAACAGCCTTTGAAGATGTGATTCGTGCTGTCGAGTGTCTTCACTTCTGAGTAAGACATCGTCAATATAAACGTACACGAAGTCGAGACCACGAAGCACCTGGTCCATAAACCCTTGGAAAGTTTGTGCGGCGTTCCGTAAGCCAAATGGCATGCGGACGAGTTCATAGCGTCCAAATGGGGTGGTAATTGCGGTCTCCGGGACATCCTCCGGGGCCATGGGGATTTGATGGCAAGCTGGAACCGAATCTATGTTGAAGAAGATAGTCTTTCCGTTCAACCCGATTGAGAAGTGAATTTGAGGGATGGGGTATCGATCTGCAACGGTGACGTCGTTGAGGGCACGATAATCACCGGAGGGGCGCCAGTCGCCTGTCATTTCTTTCGGAACCATGTGAAGCGGTGAGGCCCATGAGCTGTTTGACGGCTGGATAACGCCAAGTTGCAGGAGATGTTCAAACACTGCCTTTGCCACTTTGGGTTTGTGAGGTGACAAACGTCTGGGGCGTGCAAAGGTAGGTAGACCCTTGGTGACGATGTGGTGAAAAACATCGTGTTTAGGGGGTGGGGTTAGATTAGATGGGTTGATGAGTTGTGGAAATTGACGAAGGATTGCTGCAAAGCCGTTATCTGGCGAGGCCGAACGCAGGCAAGTCGAACTGATTGATGTGGCCTTGCCTTTGACGCACAAGGTGGTCGTGCTGTCAATCGATTTCCTATCACCAACGTCTACTATGAGCAAGAGAATGATGAGAAATCTACGCCAGTGATCGGGTGTTGAACATTTGCCACCGTAAATCTCCAGGGAAACTGACGCCTGAGACCGAGATCCAAAGTGAGTAGCTTCTCACCGTATGTTGGAATCGTCTAACTATTGGCAGCCTGTAATGTGTGTGATACCGGATGAAGATTGCGTTTGTTACTTTCCGGTGGAATAACGCTAAACTCTTCACCTGTATCAATGAGAAAGTTCAGCGCAGTCGAACGGTCGAGTACACAAAATAGGCGACAGTTTGAGGAGCCATGAACAGCCGTCGCCATTACTGTCCGGCCTCCGCGTTTCCCGAGTGGGAATTATCCAGAGCAAAACTGCGTGGCCTGGTACAACGGATCGCTCTAGAATCAAATCGACGATGATGGTAACATACGCTCCGATCAACTCGTCGTCTGCGTGAACAGATTAGGAAATGGCGGCGATAGGAAGGGTCTCTTGATTGTGTCGCCAGCTGTTTTGTAACTGCAGAGAGCTGTACGGTCATGTCGGAAATGTGTTGTTTCAGTGCGTCCAGTTTCGTTTACCAGCCATGGCTCGACGACGCTTCTGATGAGCGTACATGAGATACTGTCTGACTTTGATAACTCTCGTACACCTGGTCAGCCAGCTCTGCGAGTGTTTGACGCGGTGAGTCCTTATCGATTATGTATGACATTCTTCGGATGTCTTTCGGCAGATTTTTGTGTCACAACTCACATGAAATTCGCTCGTTTACTGTATGTTTGCTTTGAAGTTGTGTCATGTGACGGAGGAGTTGTGAAGGAGTTCTATCGTCCAAGTCTGCTCCTGCCAGGAGATTTCGCAGGTTCTGCTCATCATATGCCGCGGTTCGTCCAATGATCACGGTCATTAAGGTATCATTCGGGTTAACGCTAGGTCGAGTGTAGATGAGGTCGGCGACTTCAGTAACGACCTGCTGTGGAAGGTTGGCCACTATAAACTCATACATGGACTTTTGTGAACGTATCCGTCCAGAGTCAAAGGTAGCTTCGACTTGAGCAAACCAAAGTCTAGGATCGCGACTACCGAACTCGGGAAGTTTGACAGAAACCGCATTTTCCACTGCAGTACGATCTGGTTCAGAATCAGCCATGTTCAGAGAGAATAGATTCACAATGAAAAGGAACCGAGTAGACAATGAAAAAGAGAAAAGACTTTTCGGGGAGTATGCAAAGGGAGAAACTTTAAGCAAACGATAGAAAGAAATCAACGAGGGCTAAGTAATTATGCAGTGAAATCAAGATAGGGATAGACAAGGTAACAAAATATTCTACAATAACTGTCCACGATAAATTCCACCAAACTAAGTTCGCTATAAGTTAGAATAACGCTCCTCTTGAATAACAGAGTAATTCTAGCAGATCCAGTTTATCCAACATTTTGAAAGTGTAGAGATTTCCTTATTTTTGTTTGCAAACGATGTTTCATTCCCGTACAACAATCTTTTGTACCATCTTTATGTATCGAATTTCGAGGCTACAGTCGTGTGAAAAT
>LUCH01002595.1:8334-19971 GCA_013368495.1 Paragonimus heterotremus
GTCCTGGCAAAAGTTTTAAAGTTACACAATGAGTTTGATGTAGAAGAAGCGCAATGGAATCATGACTCTGGTCTCGTAGGCACGATGGGAAAGATAACACCCGCAGTCTCATTGACTTTACAGTCAATCTGGTGCGTTCGTTCATGCGCATCAGAGAAGAGGCTGTAAAATTCGAGTAAAAATTCCGCTTAGCAAACTAGCGCAAGATTTCAGATTTGTGACCAACATCATAACCGTGGGCTATGCGTAGTAAAACAGAACTTATGAACAATCGTGTATAACACATGTGGCGTTGTTCTCTTCAGTGTGCCCGACTTTCTTCTACTCAATTTCTGATGAGTCCCTGATTGAGGATACAATAGACCTGACTTTAGCGTTCAGAGAATATCAGGGCAATTCCACGGTTTGAATGATTGAAAGTAAGCAAGTGTTAGGACACTTGTATGACTGTGGTTGTACTAAATCAGTTTCCAATAATGCAAGAAACTTGCCTTCTGGGAGAGGTGTGAAAATATAGGACGTTAATGGAAAATTAAACTGGATAAGCTATAGTAGAGGACCTCAAATTTCTAACCATGAATTTTTAAAATTGCATCTGTGTGACTGTCAGCCTGATGTTGAAAATTGGTATATTACTAACTAGCTCACACATCACATTGATCCTTGGACTTTATATTAGATCTCACCTGACAGTGTGTTACATTGTTACAAGATATAGTATCATGAGTAATATGTGTTTCGTCGTCAAATGTCACTGGAAGCACACGACCGATTTCTTGGTTTTTGCCGCCCATCAACACAACCACGACAACGGTCATGTTTTCTGTGAATTTGGGCCACTAAACACATGCCACCTATGCTATCACACTTTATGAAAACCATAATGCATTCTAAGAGAGACTGAGTTTCTAAACAATTCTAGCCAATGCTCTTAACATCACCACAGAGCTACGGATTCTACTGAGTCTGACATAAATGACACAACTGGTAAGTGAGTTAGCATCCACAAAGTGTTATGTTGTTGTTGATAACACCTTCGTTTTTACTTAATACGGTTGAACTGAGGTGGCGATGACGCTGCTTTCAAGAAGCTAAGAAGACCATGAACTACAAAATTTGGGAAAAGCTACATTAAATTGTTGAAGGATATAGAAGGTTGATACAATAAACCGATTGCCGGAAGACTAAGAACAATGTTGGATGAAAGTATCAAATCAAAACTACTTCATCAGTTCTGCAGTAACCTTAAGCGGACATACAGTTGCCAAACAAACCGTTGTACATATCGACAAGCTCCATTCAGAGGATCGCGTTGAGAAACATCCTTCGACCAATCGAGGTGTACCAAGTACCGTCTACACGTTGGAGCTACATGCTCACGTGGGCACCTTTAAAAGTACAAGCTGACGATGCACTTAACTGTGTTTAGTGATACACTTTGTTATGTCTAAACGGTTACCTCTTTAATCACCACGGCTGAACAGCTGATAACACTCATTAATATGAAGAGGCTCATCGTGAACACATTCCAAATTCGTCGGAATGGGATGTCGGCTGGTGAGATGAGAACGTCTGGACCTAACTGACAATAGAACTGCAGGAGATTAAACTATTTCGTTTCATTCTGTCGATTCGTTCGTTACAGATTAATCGTAACTTGTGGTACTGAAGATACCTATATAGCCAAGTAACGATGCAACAAAGACGTTCAACTGGTTATTGTCTGATCTGTTTCCTTCAGTTTTGTGAAACGTAATTAGATGATTATAATGAGAGTAACCAAACCATCACTCTTAATAAAAAGTTGACGTTTTTGTTTAAAAACTAGCCTAACTCAAATTAACCTTTTATACTGGTCCACCTGGAGAGGCCATCATTCGTTCGGTTTGTCGTGGAAATCATTCTTCAGTGTCATTATTTTCTTGCACGCATGACTTCACCGAGTTAGACTTGAACGTGGTTAGCGGCAGTATAAATCTGTCAATTAAGTTTATCTGATCCTAGTTGACAGGGCGCCCATTTTCAGGCAACCCACAGTCGTGCACCCCATAGCATGTTTTGGATTCACCCACAAGTGAAAGCGTCATATGGGGATGAGATAGAATCGATCGGGTTCATCTTATGTTAGAGAAAATCTTGAAAATCTGAAAACCACAATGAATGGAGACGCCTCTATTGTTAGTCTTGCGTGACTCTGAAAATTGAGGCACCATTCACCACTGTCTTTCGAACTGTCCCCACTTTTTGGTTCACTTGCCCAATGGTAGCGGAGACTAGAATGAAACACACAAAACAAATTTGCCTCGCCAGCCACATTTTCATCGGAAGTCTTTTCAAACAAGATTCAACCACCTTGCATTCGTTCAATGTACAGAAAGGGGAGATGATTTTAAGGAGACTCGTTATGCTGCATGTTATGAAAGGACTGCAAAATTGGCTCAGGTTTAGAAATTCTCGCTGTCGAACTGTCATGTATTGCTAGTAACGTGGTGTCAGTAGGTAGTTAAAACAGTATCGGATTCAGTTCGATATTGACTAACAAAAGCATGATGCAAATAGTGAGATACTTGTAAGTGTGTTAGTAGTTTTCACCGAAAAATCGATGGATGCCAAAATAATTGCGAGGTAACGACGGAAGGAACTGAGCTGCTGACTAAATTTGTGTAATAATGTTTGACTGATTGAAGCGTCGTGGATTACTCAGTCTCTAGCCACTCGTAAGTTGTCCTAGTAGATGATGGACTCAAAAAGGTTAAACTTTATAGAGGTGTTTCCAGATCAGGTGTGTGAAAGCTGCGATCAAAGGTGGGTGTTTTTAAGTCCTCTGGGTGAAAAATTTCGGCTGCTCGTCACTAATTAATCTTACACCCTAACTGACTGTATGAGGTGAGTTAGTGCAACACTGTTGTGAGCATAAAGGATGCTTGGCTTGCGAAGTGGTTCATCACATGACAAACTGTACAACTTATGTTAAAACAAAGGACGACGAACGTGTACACTCATTTGCAAGGATGACGTGTATTCACACATACTGGGCGACAGTACATTGTTAGCACATCCTCCATAGTGCATACACACTATTCCAACAGTCGTTTCAGGTCCACTGTCTTCCTATCGGTGATACTTTTCATTTATTTCCCGAATGTGCGTACTCCACTATTCACAAACGAGACTGCCTGTTACAGAACAAAATGAGGGAGAGTTCCCCCATCCTGGGGGGTGTTGAACTGGTCTAACGGGACAGCTACTGCCGGATATCACCATCGGCAGTTGCAACAATTATGGATGTGATAGGTCGGTTACACTTGATGTGAGGCCAATAAAGGTTAGTAGTCAGTCTGATCGCCTCACGAAAAGGAGGACAAGTGTTTGACATTCTGTCAGCACGTATTCAATAGTGATGGGTACTGATAATTGCGAAATCAAAGTCTAGTGACAGTTTTGGACGTTGGTCGACAAAAAGGCTTAGTCAACAGTGAAGCTTAGGTTTGAATTGTAGACACCTTTTAAATAAATTATCTTCGAAGGAACGTACTTGTGTGCACGCGCAATCAGGTTTCAGGCATAAATCTGTCAGATTTATGCACGAACTCGGCACTAAGCAAAAAATAGGGGAGTTCAAAATACATACTTATCTGACTAATACAAAATACAATAACGTCACTTGGATTTCAAGAAACTAGAGTATTGATGGACTCGTTACTTGCTTTAGGTGTATACGAAGTGACAAACGATCACAGGAACGATGACGCACAAGGTTCATCCCGGATAGTAATACACTTGTAGCTTGGTACTTTCATGTCTACAGTTGTGTTAAACATATAGAAGGGAAAATATTACTAATATTTGGCCGACACGTCAGCCACAGATAAGATTGTCAATGAACTAACAGGAATACATATACTGATTATGATTATTTATAAGTGGTTAAGACTAACCAGAGGGATTCATAAGCAGAGATATACAAAAGTGATATAGGTGAACCATGGTTAACACAGTAAAAGTTATCTATTGAATTGCCACTCGACAGTGGGATGCAAGCTGAAAAATCCATTCATCGACGCTCAGCAACCGGTATACTTTGACTCAATATGAATTTCGCTTGTGTGGATATAATTTCAAGATTTCTCAAGGGAGCTGTTTGGGCTTCAATCGCAAACAGGACCGCCAAGCTAATTTACACATTGGTAGACTGGCAGACACAAGGATTGATTGGTTTTTATGGACCTAGAGGTCGCAGACCCGGCGAGTGCAAGGCGTAAGCAAAGCTAGTAGGCCCGTACCAAATTATCAGGTTGATGGGGATCACATGTTACCAGGTATCAGTGAGCAGTGAATGTGTGGGAGTGTTCCAACAACATAGGTTGCACTCGGACAATATCGCTGGCATACCGGTCGTCTGTTTGTGGGTGCATGAACGATCTAGTCAGATTGGCGTAGCATTCGTTAGTCGTTGTCGTCGTTCGAACGGTTAGATATGTCGGGCGAGCCCTGTCTCGTGTGGTAGAGCAGTAGCCATCCGAGTAACAGCTTGACAGCTGCTGTGACATTTGAAGACAGGGCTGAAACATCCCGAGTAATCGAGCGATCGATTGCGGTCCCTAAACGTGGGCAACTAGCATCTGACGGTAGGCGGCAAATTACTGAAAGTTTACTCCGACTTGGAATGATCAAACCGGGTCCCAGACGAGATAACCAGCCTCACGTGAATGACGTAAAGGTCTGTTGGTTACTACGCTGGTTAACGCTAGGACAGCAGTGATGTTTCATTGCTTAAGACGACCAAGGGTAATCAGCTTTTTTCAGTATCACTTAAATCAAGATAACCTAAAAATGTTAACGACAGTCATTAAATAACGGTAATTAATTTTCATCCAGCTGCTGATGATTCGAATATGTGAAAAGATGACTTCGCTTCTAGAGTGGCATAACGCATATTATTGACCTGATTTAACAGATGATGTAAACAACTTACTAAGCAAGAACTTGCTGTGAAATGGACTGCCTATTCCTTTCTTGCATACCAAGACCGCAACCTGTCGATCGATTACTGTAGTTGTTTCAGTCCAGAAGCAAACGATCGGTATGCCAGCGGTATTGTCCGTGTGCACCCTATGTTACTGGAACACTTCCACACACTCACTACATACCTGTTAAACTGTGGTCCCCATCAACCTGATAATTTGGTACGGGCCTACTAGCTTTGCTTACTCTTTGCACTAAAAGGGACTCCACTGCTACCCAGTCCAATTGCCCATACAGCTCGCTGTTGAAGACGAACTAATCATTGGGGGTGCGTTGTAAAAGTGATTCTTTTGGGTCTGATTTTTACAATCCGGACACACTTTCTGGTTGTTCCATCTGATCACACAAAATTTAATCGTCAACACCAACGGAACACTTATGAATAGCGAAGTTACATTAAGGAAGTACATGTGCCGGTGTCTAACATTACACAGAATCCACAAACTCGAGAGTTCCACGAAGACTGTGAACATAATTTCCGTCGGATAGGCTCTAGTCTTTCCGTTAACCACTTGACAGTTGTGTGATATAGCGAATTGCACATGTCATTTATCGGCCTAGATGACCAACCACTTTTATGAATCTTGGGGAGTTCATATAAACGTGGGATGATAGATACAGCTGGTTTCATCTAATCAAATTGAGTTTGTTTGATACAGCTCTGTTGCATTAGTAGTTTTGAGGAATTATTAAGTTGATTTCAACAAACTCCGTTCTGTCTTTGTCATATTCTGTCTTCCTGGATTTGCCAATATCTGCAAGTAGCGAATACATCTTGTCATTATAATTAGATTTGTTCAGAATCACAATCCCGGCATCCTTGTTTGGCCCAGAGACTAGGATGTTATCAGATGTACACAGCAGCCATTATCGTCATTTTCTAAAAGTCAATTCCTGTTTTTTTGCGGTTTGCCTTAAGACGTTTTGATGAAATCTGCGTAATTGTATTGACTTGCGAAAGAATTATGGAAAGCAATTGTTCATCACATGGTTACTTCTGATCTTATGGGAATTTTCCGAAAGTATATATATATACCTCATATAATGGTCCAGTCGTAACGTTACGTAGTCTTATCGGCGTCCACAGACATGGTCGTACTCATTTGCAAAACTCTTCATTGCTTCTACGCATCATTGCAGTTTGCAAGTTATACTTAACTTATCGATGGGTGCTATTTAAACAACCGCACTTACTACATTTGTGTGAGTCATTTTACCTGCATTGACGTTCAGGTGGTTTGATACGCCGTCATCAAAGTACTGTGCATAGATGGAATTTACAAGTTCATCAACGTTTTAGCTGGCAGGATGTTGTGTTGTTTACGCATCGTTGACGGGGTACACTGGTTGTTGTTTCTGTCCTATCAGGCATAAATCCGAAGGGTTGGTCGACTACGCAGTTCAGGGTCGGTCCGTGAAATGGTTGATTGAATTTGGGGTGGGATACGGATTTGAAAACGTTAACGTTGTCACTGAGAAGGAGAAGAAGAATGTTAGCATAACAGTGGTTCGTTAGGAGAGAACAACATGCTCGAAACCACTCAGGGTTTTCTGCGGTTTTGTGAATTATTGCTGAAAAAAGTACCACTGATTAAATCAAATAACACAATTTCAGAATCTCTACTGCTTATTTGTTATGGGTCAGGACTATCCCGATCGTTGTTAATATGGCTGTTACAGGAGTTAGAAGGGCCAGTGGACCAGTAAGTTTGCTGAACGTTGTTTGACAGAAAGATCAGATGATCTCAAGTAATCAAATACAAGAAACTGTGATCCCACAAATAAGGTGATTGAGAGAACGAATAATGTTCCTGGTGACGGCGGTGTATACCGTGAGATTTTTCCGCGACAATACAAGTCAGAAGGTGTGCCGTTTTTCGATTTTAAACTGGTAAACGTAAAGTGGCTGTGTGCATGTGTGAAGCTGTTTTCCATCAACCTTAGCGCATTTACATATATACTAAGTGTCACTCCAGATATCACAATCCACATGACTTGATAGGATTATCTATGCCATCAACACTGAACATACAAGTGGTAAGACTTCGCATTAAATGAACTGGACATATTCTTATGGCAACCACGTCATTAAGTGGGCACTAGCCTCACTTGGACTGAGATTTGAAATGACCCACTAATCAAGTGTCATACTGCTGGGATTGGATAATTTACTAAATGTGTGTGGATATACTAATATTAGTCTTTAGTTTTGATATGTGGATGGAGCTGGCGCGATTATATCCATAAACATAACCAGTTTCACCGAAGCTTGACTGAAGTCAATTCACCTGATGCATTATGATAAAGTGATAGTCTATAATGGAAGTTGTCAAGTCAGCTACTCGAGAAGGTGAGCATGAGTATCACTCCGATTTCAAGTTTCCATTCAGCAGTACAAAAACCATGCCAAATAGAACATATGAACCAAGCTAACCTTGATATTGCACACGAGTCGTCTTGAATGTATCTTTCCTGCTAATTGAAACACCTCCTGTACCTCTCAGAGTTATTCTGACAGATGATTCTCGGTTATGTTCTGAGTCTGGCCATATTTCAAGTACACGCACTGGACGAGCTGTTTCGCCTACTGGGTTATTCAGATAGGTGGTCATTTTACCAACAAAGAAAGCGCCAACGCCAGCTTTAAACCGATTGATACGTCTGCTACTTAGATTGTGAACGCTAACATATATTGTCGTGTAAATGTGGACATGAATGAAGGGCAGTTCCAACTGTTGACTCCTCTGTAATCTGTGATGATCCTGACCGAAATCAAGGCGATCACTTACAGCTGAAAAAGTCATCCTAAGGCTGCAGATGTTCTCTCAGTCAACGTTTAGTTCTTCATCATCACCATTATCTCCAAAGAAAAATAACGACATATTTCTGTTACTTAGTCTTGAGAAAGCCCGCAGTCGGTAGAAGACATCACACACGCATGTTGCCGAAATCAAAATCAGGGCTCGTACCAGAAATAGCGATTGGTGTTTGGTGACGATATCGTTGAACCATTAGAACGGTCTTACAGGTTGGCTGATTATTATCACATTAAAACTATTAACTAAAGTATGGGTTACCAATTGTAGGGCCACTTACAGCTATCAAGGTGGGTCAAAGAGACTGTCCGACCTTTGCATTCTATTCTGGTAGGGCAGTGGCCATACTATTTCCGTGGGTCAAGTTTTATCTCGCAAGTGGTTTCATCTTAATAATCCCATTCTACTAAAAACAAAGTGAGCTGATTAGCAAAACATAATGTCGTGGTAAAAGCGCCTTAAATCCCAGAGGAACCGTAAATTTTGCTCCTGATTCAAGGGACATACAAGGTGGATGCTTCCTTCTACACAAAGCTGTAGATCGTTCGCTGCGAATGCTTCGAAGGTAACTTTGATTTCCCGAACACAGTGAATCTGAAGCTTCAAGGAAGTAGTCCCTTTCAGTTCGTTAGCACTCTCACAGCATTTATACATACGATTAAATGCAGAAACGAAAAGGCTAAGGAAGGGGAGTTCGTTATGTTGGAATCTCTTTCAGCACTCAGTATTACTCTTTCAAAGAATCTGCATATTCCATGGGATATTGTGACAAAATTCATCTGTTCACATGGCGATGTTTTGCAGTAATGTCCAGAATTTGGGAATGAAGAAGGGACGCCACACTGGGAAACTTCCCAGTGAAGTTATTTCTACCCGGAACGACTTGCAAGAGGAACTGATAACGTAAAAATTATTTTGGAGATGTCCTTAAAACTTTCTCTATCTATTAGTTTTAAATTTGAGGGATGAGATGTTATCCTAAAATCGCAAAGGAAAGTCGTCAGAAACTCTTGTACTTTGTGAGGATTTAAATTGTGAACTAGGTCAATCAAAGTTTGCACAGTTGAAACAATAACCAAGAAGGTGTCTAAAACACGACTGAAATAACAAGTGTGCCATTTTTGTAACAGAGTCTAGAAGCTGGAAATTGGTGCGGAGCATTCTGCACAACAACCGTTGGTGAACTAGTTCCGACATAGACTGATTGTAACGTTTTATCTGGTAGATACCTGTAACGTTTTTCTCCCAAGGAAATTGTTCAACTGAAAAATGTCACTTCAGGAAGTGCTGTGAAACTCAACCGTTTTGTGTTCAATACTAACAGTTACTCGATTCTGAAAATCTCAACGATGATGCCATCCGGGCATTGACACGTCTATCCAAAGATGAAGTGGGTCATAGGTGAGAAAACCACGACTATCGATCGTTATCCTCATCTCCTTTCATTAGTCAGGTGTAAGTGTTCTTTAAGTTTCTTCAATTTTTAGCTTTTAAAACTTATATTGTCAGTTTCACTTAAAAGTATTCGAACAGAGCTTCCCAAATCTGAATTGTTGCAAATCATTCAAACTGGCGTTTTTCAAGACGAGATGCTTTTCACATTTATGTTAGTTTGTATGTGAAATACTTTCCAACAAAATCCATTACAACGGCACATAAACATTCTGATGACAAAGTTGCGTTGTACAATATTAATGGCGATGAAAAAGAGTCAGTTCTATAAGATGAACAGTCACAACTAGTGGAACGATTTGAAAACCAATTTCTTCCAATTGTATAAACATGACTTGTAAGGATGGACTAGTGTATAGTGCTTACATATTCAATTGGTATATCTGTCAGATCCACCCATATATAAGTTAAATATTTCGAATTTTACATTCTGGCGACCTCTCTTGGTTGTTGTTTAGCTTATGGAAATTTCGATGTTTGTCTTTTGTCCTGTGTTGCACAGAATGCGTAATAACTCCCTTCCATCGTATAAAACTGTTCGTAGCACGTTGTGCGTTGGGACATAGGCTTCATTGTTCTCTGGTTATATTCACTTGATTCTCAATAAAAGAATGTGTTAATTTGGGTCGTCTTCTCAGGGGTCCTCTTACTTCAAACGAACTTCATCTGACTAACGTGCTATAATTGTTTTGATCTTTTCAATGGCTATGTTAATTTTGCCAACAAATTTCTTTTTGATTCCTCCCATGGTATGCACAAATGTGTAATACATTATGCATCTCTGCTCTTAATACTCCAGTTCCTCTCGAAATCTCATATTATATTTGTAACAAACAGAAAAATTAAGCAATGGTCTACAAAGCTGCCTCATGAAAACGTGGCCGGGATTCAACCTCCAGCATTATTGAGGATGTACACTTTTTCCGAAATTTAACATGAGGAAAATTCGAGTATATTGCCTCTTTCCGGAAAAAGGCTGATCTAGAAGCTGTTCATCTATTAGAACTATTCTTTCTTTCACTCTTGTACCTCTCACCGCAAAATCTTGTTCCATAAATTCCGTTATTATTGATTATTTTCTGTGGCCCCTAGCTGATTAATCGTTTATCTAGGATGACTAGAGCTACCAGTTGTCTTTGTTGATGTTGTTGATGGTTAGTTTGTTCTGTTCTTTAGTTTTTCACGTCTTCTGTCATCCTTTCACTTACAGCTGAAAACACTCGGCATTTCTCATTATAAGCTGTTCGGTACGGTTTCCCTGGTAAAGCTCGTAGGAATAGTGGCCGACGAGATAGTATCGGATCGCATTACCCACAGCTTTCAGTTCGCATCCATTTCATGCAAACTGTGTCCGAAGCATTCGAATTACGGCGAGGCTTACCGTGCGGTGTCTGTTTAAGGGTGAACACCATGAAATGAATGGACTCTTCCGACTTCAGTTAGAGCTTTAGAAGGATTAAAACTGGAACAGTCGGCGAATCTTCGTTCATCAGGTTCAGGTGCCTGGGTACGTTGATCCATCTGATTAGACCTGTTATCTCAACAAACATGTGCAAACTCAGACGAGTGTTTCGAATAACCATCTTCGGGTTGTGCTGTCTCCACCTGTGTTACGACGATGTATAAGAGTTCATGATTTTCTACAGAATAACTTCAGTGTCTGCTACCAAGTAGTACATGGGAACACCGATCATGTGACCATAACGTCTGATGGGTAAGCCACCTTACTCCAAGATGCTTGCAACACGACATTTGAATGTGGAGGTGGAGGACAGTTTTGATTCCTGTGGTGCTTTTCCGAGCAAATTAGATGAAGTTAAAGCCAAGGCGATATCAAACCAACTTCGATGAATAGAACAGGTAAGCCGAACAGAAGACGGGCAGATTCCAAAAGAGCCACTGTGCGGATAGCCGGAAACAAGCAAGAGAAATCCCGATAAAGAAAAGGTTTGCTTGGGGTTGATCTATTTTACGAACAAGATTGTGATTCTATCGACGATAAAACTTTCATAAGTCTGTACACCTGCGCTTTTTATACAAAAGATATTGTAACCGATGAATAATTAGGAAACTCCAGCTGTCGTCATTCAATTGCCAAGCCAACAGACGACTGAGCTTGACTATAACCACAAGTGGCTTGCGCTGTACCAATTGTACTTCCACGCACACACACCTCGTATCTAGTGAAAACTTAAAGGAATAAGACCAGCAGGCGTACGACTGAGGTCTTTGTGTCCAGCAGATCAGGGCTTGTTAACCAGTCGTTTGGCTAGCACGAAACGGTAACCATTATCTCTGGGAAAGTAAAGAGTCGGGACTTCAGTGGTAAGATCTAAACTAGGAA
>LUCH01002595.1:23135-34366 GCA_013368495.1 Paragonimus heterotremus
CTTCAAAGTGCGTGACACTTCTTCTCCAGTGATCGGGTCGACCAGAGACCAGTCCGGAAGCAGAATCGTGCGAGATGATCGCTCATCAACGTGTGCGTTAGCCGATAGTATCTCGAACCAGTATTCGTTGGAATTATCTGGCAGGCCGCAGATAACACGTCACAACAACAAAACCAGACCAGACATGAACAAACATCAAACCGGAAAAAAACAACACACTGGCATCATTCACAGATAGTTCAAGTGCCTTTTGTCTGGCTGCTCCCATTTTGCCAATTTGACATGGGTGTACTTGCAATGATCGATGTCCCGGTCAGCATACCTCGACAGATCTAAACGGCACACAAACCCGACCACCACGCCAAGCTAGCAGAAAAGGTCAGGACGAGGCACATACACAGTGAACAACACTGGCTGAATCACTCTTTCCCTCAAAAGATTAAACTACGTGCAGGGTAGAAACGGGGAATTTGTCAAAAACTCGTTATCTTCCAGACTAGGGTAACTCGTATCTGTTTGTAGTCCAGAGTCAGCTAGCCTCCAATCATCCCCACAGGACCTTGTGTTCCTTTAGCTTTGTAATGTCAACCATATGACGCCCGCATAGTTTGCGATGAAAATACAAAAACGAAGCTAAGGGACGGTGTTGATTGATGTAACTTTGAACCGAAAGGTCAACTCTAATATGACTCTAATTTGCGTTATTTCACGCTTGACCTTTCCTGTGTCCTTGCTCTGAGGCATTGATGGACTAAATGACCACAAGAGAATTCCACGTGTTTGTTTCGCTGGGGACCAATCTATTTCTCACCACCCTGCATGTAGGAGTGCAACAACAAATTAGCGTACTCGATAGTGACCGCTGGCCACTATGGTGGAAAATCACATGAAGTGACGGCGTAAGTTATGTTTTTATTCTGACCAATATGTTGAGCACGAAGTATTAAAATATGAGCTCATTTACTTAGTGAAGAAGTCAATAGTTTACGTACGTTACCAATAAGTCAGAATGTAGACAGCAAGTAGACAAGCAAGTAACCGCAAATACAAACAGACTTCACTGAATTGGTAAAACTTCAGCTCTAAACAGTTATCCATTAAGCGAAAAGTTCGCGTGTAAATGAAGGAAAACGAAAATATTTGCCTAGAAAATGTTGTGTTGTGCATATATATCTTTTCGTCTAAGTTGTAACAATTTACTCACTGTAAGTATGGTGGAACAAATAAGCGGAAATAACCATAGTTTGTTGCTGTTCGTCCAAAAAGTGGTCTAGAAATATGATTAGTCCTTAACGAAAGGTTGTATCGAACACGTACGACGCATAACGAATGTGATTCAGCAGAAAACATTTTGTGGGAAATTTTGTCAACAGCTGTATAGTGTTTAGATGAAAGATACTTTACAGTCAGCTATTACTACTTTCAAACAAACACTCAAAAGAATTGCTTTGAAGGATATGGCATTTGGAAAGAGAACAGGGAAACAGAGCAGCAAAATCGTAGAATGGATGAGCGAAGATTCGATTGTAAATGAAACATCAGGATGTTTAGGAGGTTTCTGCACACCATTTGAACGGAGTGAGAAATTGGACTATTGGACACGATTCATCAAGGTAAACTGGTCAAATGAGACTAAAAGGAAATGCAGCTTTCGGATAATTTGACTGTCGAGCACTTTGACATGATTTATGATTTCGTGTAAATAGCGGAATAAAAATTAAGAATACTCATTTGACGGTCATTTTATGGTAAAGGACGAGGGGTGACCGGACACTGCGAAGAATAGTCTGTGACAAGTGTAAAGTAGGTAAGAGTGAGAACGCCGGATTAAAAAAGTTTAGGGGGAACAGTGCGATTGCAGATTTGAGATACATTGCTCGGATTCAGAAAATGCACCAAACAACACTAAGAAGGATCATTAAACAAATCAAAGAAGATTGAGAGTTCAAAGTACACCAGTTTGGGTTGTAAACAAACTGTGTTTCGTCCCTGACCGGACTTCATCATTTCATTGTAGAAAGAAGATACTTCCCTAAAATACCTGCAGAATGGAGGCTAAAATACAAGTTTACATATGACGGACCAGTCCTAACGCACATGTCTAGAGAGTTATCTAAAGGCTTTTGTAGATAACTAGCAGTGAAGATTGGTCTGTAATTTATAGAGTTCGTGCGGTTTAAACTTCGTTGTTAGGTGGTTTAATTTTCTGGTCAATTTCAAAATCCACAGAGGTAATCATTAGCTGAGAATGGCTCCGGGAAGTAACTGAACACCTACTATACTACAGGGAAGTTATATCAGGTTGATTTGCAACTCCTTACCTGAGTGAACTGAGCTTCCTCACCACCAGATATATGAAATAATTCGTATTTAGTATCCAGCATCCCCATGTCAAGTGAATTACAGACCTAGCGGGTTTCAATATGTCACCTGCAATCAATGTCTGACTAGTTCCCGTGGCCGGTACAAGACAAGGTTTTATGATGTGAACACTAGTACCTGTAGCGCTTTAAATCGGGTTTTCGAGTTGCAAACCGTATCCAATACACTTTCCACCCGCCATCTAGAATGGTTTCATTTATTCACACCACGTAATAATAATCAAAATATCCTTGAAAAAGTTAATGATTTTCGTTATTTCAACATGGAAAGAAGTTCCAGTCCTGAGATCATTGACTGGAATTAACAAGACAGTTGCTGTGTCTCCTCGGGAGGCAATCGAACAATCTTAACACTAAACACAGGTAAACATCATTGAGGGTTCAGCCGTGTTTGATGTGAGGTCAGTTGAATAGTGAGCAACTTGAACACCGCCTGAAATCTTGGCCAAGGTTTTAGTCCCTGCTGTAGCAAGGATATGCACTATTGCCGAGTTTTAACAATAGTAAAACACGGGTCTAGTGCTTTTGTCCGAAAGGAGCGGACTGCGAAATCTATGAGAATGGTATTCAATTTACAAGATCCGGAACCCCTGCGACTCGCCAGTATTCTCATTTTCCGTGCCCAGCCAATGGACTTAGTGCACCCGTATCAATCAGGCACCCACTTATTATGAATCAAATGTAAATAATACAACTATCAGACATCCTTAGTGCTGCTAGTTTAGGAACAAACGAGAACAAATTAGTACAGAGTACTTTTGCTTCTAATGTCTATCCTTTCCACGGTTACCATAACCACTGGGTTTCCTCTGGCTGCAACTCTTCTCCTTCATTGCCACAACCTTTACTAGGAGCTACTCTACCGTTGGTCGAGGTTTGTTCAACTTTGTTTTTTCTGTTGATTCGATATGATCTTTGAGGTCAGCGTTGATGACTTCAGATCTCGAGTGACACGTGGCCGGTGACCGATATTCCTTCGACTAGTTACTCTTGTTGTATGAATCTGATCTCCCAAAAGTGGATGTAGTCCGTTGACGAACCTACCCGTCAGCAGCACTTTCAGTAGTGATACATCCCTGTGGGTAAACACTCTTTCTAACAAGTCTTTCAAAATAGCGGCAAATTTTAATAAATCTGTTCCTGTTTTACGCACAACCGCTTTAGATCATGGTGTTGACTGTTTGCGGTCGATCGTGGTCTCGATTTCAACCACCACGGTTATTTTCCTGGTGGTCCACCCCAGCTATTACGAGCTACTTCAAACCTCAGCAATTGCCGCTCTCACTTTGTCATCCAAAAAACACTCACAGTGGTCAGCCTCCAGCGTTCTATCATGAGTGTGATAAAAACAACGACATCCGCGAACATCTCCGAAAGGCCTTCATCCTCCAAACTGCTGTACCGACGACAGTTTCATCCATGAACTGTTCAGGAAGAAATGTGTTTATTTCCAGATACTGGCTATCATCTAGTATGACTGATACGAAAAGAGAGAGCACAGGAATTCTCCGTCATGAGAAATCATTCATTTGCACGATGTTTTTTTTGCACTTTGTTTATGTGATCAGTATTCCACTGGACACCTATTGCGGTTTCGTACACCCATTCATGATTTTCGACACACAAGAGCACTGGCGCCCTCAACCCACTTTCAAGTGATTCATGGCAATAGACTACGACGTACATAGTCTCATAAATTCCTACTAGCCAGTATCATGATTAACCCATCAAACACTTACAACCAAGTTGATTACCAACCTGAAAACCGTTCTTTTCACAACCATTCCCAATCATCTCGTCTCCACAATTCTGTACTCAGATATATACGTAGATGCAAACTAAAAATTACCGCAAGAGAGAAATATGTGGATTGAACGTGAAAAACAGCACACACGCAATCAGGTAGGGTTGCAAATATCAAAAACACTGGGTTGTTGACACTTTAAAAACTACTGTTACGCTAAGTTACGCGTGTATCAGATCCTCTCAGTTATACGACAGCTAAGAAATGCAAGTGCTAAGATCACATGGACACTACATGTGCTTGTACTTAGGCATATAATAAGACATCAGTTGAAATCTCCTTTCACACTCTACCAGTTAACGTTCGATTTTAAAATGGCTTAAAACCATTCTATCATAGTGGATTAATTAAGTAGCTGTGTCGATCACTACGCCACCAACCTTATATTAAACTATTAGGTGTTTGTTTTATATAAAAAATCCGCCGGAATGGTCACCAAATATTTAAAATACTTAAAGGAAACCGTATTAATTAACTATGCTGACAATGATTTAGGTTAAACTCTAGCAACTACTGGCTATGCAGTCCAGCGATCGCTTTGTTGATACTAACGAGGCGATATGCCTGTGCGAGGGATTCAAACAATACGGTTAGCAAAGCTATAAGTGCCATTAGGTAGAATGATCATATCTGGTGATGAATACAGTCGTTTGGAAACAAAAAAAGAGTAAATAAATGCCAAACGGTATTTATTCACAAAAAGTTCAACCTACTAATTAATGGCGAGTAGACGGACAAAATACAGAAAGTTATTTCGTTCATAACCGTGGATGGATTTGCGTGCAAAAGAGATGATTATTTGTTGACTATTGATGGACTCAGCGATTATTCTGAGCTCGTTCTACTGTCCAATACGACACAGCAGTCAGTATCGTGATATAAGGCTGACCTACGAGTTAAGAGTAGTACGCAGGCAGTCATGAAAAACGTTGACCCTTATTTTGAGTAAGAGAAATCGTTCACTGCACCATAATATCTATCATTCAAGTCAATAATATGGTTTGTGACCGTGCCTAGGTGTGCCCAACCTAAAACAACCTACACAAGTCTGTAGTAGCGTTTTCATCGGTGGTTGATTTCCAGTGCATGTTTGTACATATTCGGAACACCAGACCAAGTGCTCAGACAACTTGATCGTCACAAACATCACGATAGAGTGAATATATATCCGGCTTCTCAGTGAGGAAGCTAGGTTGTTATCGCTTCCTATATGATGTGGTGCGATTGTTGTACGCTTGGTAGGCAGTGGTTAGGTTTCAGTTCTGTTAATTATCCAGCGACTTTCTTTTTTCACAATCTTTCTGTTGCTGACCCTTTGAAACGGTAACAATTTTCCGACTTTATAACACTCCGACCACCTATTCCAACTATCTGTACGTGATGATTCTAAACTAGGCAGAAACCAACCATAGGGTGGTACCTGAAAATTTTCACATAAAAAGCATGGTAAACACCATTTCAGGCCCTTGAGGCTGCAGTCAGTACAAACTGTCAATCCAATGTGGACTGTGTTCCTCAGCACTAACGGGGTATTAAACCAGTAATCTATATGCTTTTTTCTGTTCAAACCGCCTAGTGGAGAGTCGCGTGTACATGAGCATTTTCGACTTCCTCTAATCTATAAATTTTCCAAGGATCCTATGATGAACCACAAATAAAGGCTCATATACGAACGCTTTAGAAGTTTTCCCCACGTAACGGGGAGGTGATACGACTTCCACTCGGATAAATTGAATGTAAAACGACAGAACTGGTTTCAACTGCTCTAATGCTATTGCCTATGAACTGGAAACAGTCCACATCGCAACAGGAAAGCATGGAGACATAAGTGAACAACAGCGATTATTAGTATGTTACAGAACCTAGACACGGGAGTTAGCATGACTCATTCACGTGGAAGGACAGTGTGCAAAAACAGTAGATATAGTCAACAGACTGAATAGCTCTCTTTGACACCATATAAGCAACGCACCTTAAGGAAGAGAAATTCGGGTTTAAAAGAGGAGAAACAATGCCAAAGCAAATGGTTTTCATTAAAATTAGCTGTACTACCATTGTTTGAATGAAGTTATTGAGAGCTTTAAATAGCTGAGTCACTGTAGAGTTGCATGGTGCAACCAACTTACTTACTGTCCACAAAGTAAATGCTATTCGGAATTAAACGTTGTGTAAGCGTTTAATCATTCTTTATGACAGCCAACTATCCATGGACTATATGTAGCTACATGTTTTATATGCTACTTTGTATGTATGCTTGCCAATTTAACACATGATCTACAGATGAAAGCTAGACTATCAAGCTCCATCTAAATTGTATGTACACCCAGCCATCTAAGTCCCCACAGGATCACAAATCAACGGATGTTCTCCGGTTTCAGAGGCGAATGTAAAAAGACCAACAATATTGACATTTCAACCACATCTTTCGAGATCTATCTTCTTTAGTCTGATTCTCGTTTTTACAAACTGAACAAAGTTATCAGTTGATTGTAGTCTTCTTAATTCAAACACACTTCGACTATTTCATTCAGAAACAAAGTTTGTAGTGTACTCAAGGGTTCTTTAGTAATGCGCATCATTAGTCGAGCTGAAGACAAAACAGTAGTTTCAGTGCATGTGAGTTGAAGCTGAGTTGTACATTGAGTTAGTGGCCTAGCATTACGTTATCAGATGAGTGACTCACACTAAGCGAAATCCACCCGGCTACTTGTCATTATCCGAATCAAACAAATTTAATCGCTCATAATAAATCTCCATACAGTTCAGCAAAAGTGGCATCATGAAAGCTGCTCACATCTGACCGTAGTAACTGATCAGTCTGTTTCTAAACAGCGTAGTAGAACTGTGTTTGAACTTATCGGTGACGTTTTCAGTGTTCGAATACTGTGTCACAATTCAGTCCCGAAATGGAAACGTCGCAATCACGGTAGACTTGATCTATTCAACGCCAAAAATTTCTAAGGTTTGGATGAATAAATTTGATGATCTCTTGCAGATGGAAACTCACCTTTTGGCTCCTTACTTGTTGACACCATTCGACAAACGCGACTACCCACAGAAATTTGTGGTGGAGTACTTCAAAAGGTTTTACATCGTTTGTTCTTAGAGGACAATGTTTTCAGTCATAATTTGAATAAAACAATGAGAAGACACAATTAACGTGATGTTCTCCGGAGTGACATTTCGTATATTCTGATCACACATGAATATATAACTAATTTTAAACGAATCAAAATTGCACAGAACAGAATTCATGGCTCAAGGGGTTAAACAGACGGATATAAAAACTGAAAATGAAAATTGTGAGAATGCCGACTATCAGGGTAGCCGCAACGTCAACAGAAATCGTTTATGGACACACGAGAGGGAGGGACTGTGACGTCCGGTAGCCAGTTTAATAACAGTTACAATTACTCACAAGCAAAGTGGGTGACGAGTGGAGTTCAGGTGTCCAAGCAGTAACGAAGACCTCCAAACAACGAAGTCCTGCTTATGGGGAGAGGAGTAAAGGGTTATGAGATTATTTCTGAATCAAGAAGCAAAAGTTGGTCCATTTCCGGTCTACCGATCCAACTGAAGGTAACCGAAGTGTCTATTAAGCTTAGATATGTCAAGTTTTCGACGAATGACAGCTGGCCATCTGAAGCCCAGTGAAGAAACGATCGGCCCATAGACTTTCTCTGTGGAAGGGGTAGAAGTGCCCACGACCTTCATGGAAGATTTGCCTTAGGGTAGTAAATGAGACAGATATCAAAAGTCACTACAGAACAGTGAACGCGACTCTATCAGCATGCAGGATAGGTGGGAAGATGACGCCGTTGACAGTAGGAAGAAGCCGAGGAGGCTCAAAACAGAGTTCCATCAACGCTGCTTGTAAATTACGAGACACAGATAACGAGTAGAATAGTGTACTTCTGGCTGAAAGTGTTGAACAAAAGCAGGGTGATTGTAGGCAGAAAGATATTCGTTCTGCTGGAAAACTGTCCCGTCCACAGAAACGAAGTCCGTTGGTCAACCATCGGGTGAAATAGTCATGTAGGCTGATAAACACAATATTTTCTGTACACATAAAATACAGCAAATGGTCCCAACCAGTGAGCAAACCGCACCATATTGTCCGTATGGTTATTTATGACGCAGTCCTATGGCTGGTGGTGGCATGAGACGAAGTTTCAAAGTTAATCAACAGGCGACGTTTTGAATTCTGAAAACCGTTCTAGTAAGTCTCAGTGGTAAAGCAACTAGTTCCGTCGAAGACTACGGTCAGGTTCAGAGCTGACGGAGTACGTAAGCTTTGACAAGTTTTCATTCTATCAAAACAGAGAGAAGACATGTTGCGGGATGTTGACATCCCGTTTAATCTGTTCGGCCGTTTACTTGAAATGATCAATCCAAACGTTTAAATATGATGCGGAAGGCGTACCCTATTGCGTTCATTGTGGTTGTTTTCCTAGACAGTTTGCGCCTCATGTCAAAAAGAAGAAAATGCCGCTGATCACGAGTAATTTCGCTAGACTAACCACATTCCATTTGAACTCTACTGTCGAAAAACTGGACAAGTTCTGTTAAATTCAGCGGTGTTTGGCTGGCATTCCAAGGAGATTACCGTTAAGATATCGCAAACAGTTTGAGAATTTTATCGAGGTATGATTATTGGACTCAAAGCCTTTACTTTAGAATCTCTTCACTATAGTTGGTCCTGGCCATGTGACTCATCTGTCTCCAACGCATCTGGACAACTATATTCATTATTTGGCAAACCTCATACTTACGAAAGCCCGAACTGAAGCGTTCATAATGAGGTTGAAGCACAAGATACATCGAAAAAGCATCAATGAATTACAGAGGCAAGTCAAGTGAAAAACCTTTTCGAGCAACTCTAAGTGTTTGCCCCAATCACAAACAACGCCAGTTGATTCAAAGCATAAGTGACTGTTAAGACGTTCGACACCTATCGGTCAGCTTCATGTTTGGTGTCTGAACACTGTTAAGATATCAGACAGCTGCAAGACCTCCTACTTATTCAACTGAATAAGAGCTCTGGATGAGTGCGTGTATAAAATGAACTCAGAACTCGAAAACTACAGTAAACTGAAGCCGAAGAACATACCAGAAACGAGCTGATTGTAAAGCAGGTTGCGTAAAAATAGCAAATATTACTTCAACACAGCATTATCATTGAAACACTGTACAAACAACTTGAATCAATTGGAACCCAAACGTCTTTTATGAGAGTACCCCCTAAAATTCAAAGATGATGTCTCATAATAATCAGTAGTTGCCAAGATCTATTCCATTTATCATCAGATTATACACTGGCTTGTTGAACTTTTTAAAACGGTGATCTAGACGTTAAGGCCAGTTGACCTAATAAACCCCTTGAAAAGTGTTTCTGTTAGTGAAGCAACCATGTTTTTCTGTTTTCACTGGTATCTTTTCACACTAGACTATCGACTTTTATGTGATTTTATTATGTGGCAAAATATTTTCATTCTAATTCCTTCAGCCTATCATAGAGACGCTATTCGTTTAGAAGTACGGTTTACATGTGAAGGCCCTCATCTCAGACAGATTGATGAGGTAGCTATGGGTAGTCCTCTTAGTTCAGCAATTGCCGACATTTCTTTAGGAATGGCAGAAAGACCACCTTCAAACCATACTGACTTAACTGTGTTTTACAAAGGCTACGTTGATGATATTTTGGTTTTTACTAGTCATAACCATTTTATCATGTTTTATAATAACATGAATTCTCTACACTGCCATTTGTCTGTTACATTTGGGATATAATCCAATAATGAGCTAGACTTTCTGGATGTTTTACTCAAAAGACTGCTAGATAAGACATTTTGCCGCTCTGTTTAGCACAAATCCATTTGGCGTAATCAATATACTCATTTTACCGGTTAGAGGAGCTCTTAACGAAAACGATTCTTACTGATGGACATCCACAAAAGTTTATTGGCAACCAAAACAAACCGAAGTATGTCAAGCCGGTTGTTCACATTGTACCCAAAAAGGATGTTTTCCAACAGTTGCCATTTCACGGAGATCATCCGGCTAACACAATCCGGGATTGGCCTCAATCCGTCTTGCCTCGGACGTATACTGCAACTAAACCGTGCTTCTCACAAGCAACCTCGGGAGTAAGTCTGAGTGAAACTAAGCATCGCTCATCTGAACCTTTTGCCCGTCATATTGTCTATCAGTTCATTTGCAGTTGCACTGATAGATGCCTATGTCAGCAAACTTTTGAAGATAGCCCTAGGTGACTGATCAATCCCTGCATCAGCGTAGCTGACGACAAACAGCGGAACTTCTCATCTTCGACTACGAAGTCCATCCTGATGACTGACCATCTGTTGGACCCGACCAGTTCACTGTAACATTACGTAACTCAGACCCGAAACTCTTGGCTAGAATCAGAGCAGAAATGGGAAACATATTGCGATATGTTAACAATGCATTTACTCTCATCAATCGTAACCTTCAAAACATGTCATTGACACACACCATACAGATAAGGATAAACAAGCCTACCAAGTATTATGTAATCACGACCACGACAACCCAATAATTTGCTTACACTACTTTTGTGCACACAGCGTCAGCTAGTAAGTTCCGATAGGTATCACTTCGCAGAAAGCCAGTAACTTTAGGCTTCAACTGCACAACAGTATCTTGAATGAATCTAATGGGTTAACTCGGTGACCTGTTGTCATGTGGTGTTTAGCAATCGATGGCAATGGAGTTCGGATAGTCAATTCAAGTCAAGATGGGTGCATCATCAGTTGTTTCAACCATTCCGGGATGTGTTCGGCGACTCGCTGTGATAGTTGTCGATCTGTTCTGCTTGTGTAAGTGTCACTGCAACTGCAAATGAATTGGTACACAACGTGAGAGATAAAAGAATTTGACAAACTACTTCCGCGACTGTGGATAATTGATCCTCTGGTGGTTTGAACTAACCGTAACTGCGCAGCCGCATACGTTCGAGGCAGAGTAGACTTATTTTGTGCCTTATGTTGTTGGCTAGACGGTCACCT
>LUCH01002595.1:52476-91572 GCA_013368495.1 Paragonimus heterotremus
AAGGCAGATTTCTAAGTTAATTTGGTAATTATGCTTTACCGACGGTAAAGTGAGTTTCTCAACAGCCAGCCATTGCTGTCAGTAGGGTCGGTTCTCAGACAAAATAAGAGCAAAACGACAACGCCCCAACGCATGATCCGAATCTAAGTGTGTGCACCAATAAGAACCACAGTCCTGAATCGAACCACGCCATCTATAACTAATAGGTATGTGGTCTATCCGAGACTGGGCCTGATTCGGAGAAGATGGGCACCAAGTGTAGCAATGACGTGCACCAAGCCTAAAACTTGTGCTGGCTACAAATAGCTTATGCTCAGCGTAAAGCTGCAAAAATTGCTCGCCATTATCCTAGCGATGTGATGCTATCCCAAACCTGCTACCTAGACGAGACTCGAACTCATCAAGATGGTCGACCTGGACGTTCATATCTCCAGCAAAAATAACTGGAACAGAACCATGTGTTGATCGAAGGAGAGCGGCCAGATCCGAGTAAAAGGCGTCCTTCACATCGACGTCATTACAGCCAGTTGGAGCATAAACGGACACAATGACGAGATTCCTCAAAGTTTGAAAACTATGACTGGCCTTAATTGAAACGGTCAAGCGGACGGCGTGCGGTCTATAGTCAACGGGAATCCATTCTACCAGCGCAGATACCGCCGCTGTGTTGAAGACCATACCTACTCCGGCAACGGCGGCTGTGGAATCACCTGAAGTTTATAACCAGTATTGGGTAGACAGTGCGGCTGCTGTTAGCTCCATGCACTGACTGTTGTCCTGGATTCTAGTCTCTGAAGTGTAACCGACATCGACATTTAACGAGTCTAACATCCGTGAGATAGCGGCCTGTTAATGTATCTATTTTAGAGTGCAGACGTTGAAAGCCTATCTATTAATTCGCTTTCTAGGTCTAAACGAGGGAGGCCTGAAGCTGAATGATAAGAGATGGGACTTACCGACACAGTGTTACTATGATTATCTACATCTACTGCGGGACCTGCAGAGTAATCACCAGATGTGGTGGGAGTCGGTAGGGGCTTAAGAGCTAAATGTGATGGGACAGTGGAGGAGAGGCCAGCAGTAGCATGTTTTCGCTTATCTACCCTGCTGTATGCAGAAGATAGGACGACACGGTTAATACTGCGAGACGGCCGACGCAGTAGGGAATTATTAGTGCTGTGTGTGGGCTGAGATACTGCCAAGACGCCCAGACCTAGACAGGAGAACGATTAGGATTCTCAACTAAAGCCTTTGGCTTAAAAGCCTGTACCGCAAGGCAATAGATGGGTGCCAGTGTACCAGAAACTGATACTTTTCCAGCAAAAGATGCTAACCTTCTTCCAACCCCCAATTTGGAGGACTAGGAGACTGCAGTTTGTCAGAACTCTACTTACTGGCTTGCCTGGTATGAATGACTATCGGTACGGTTACCAGACCCTCCAGTTTAGCCCGATGGGTCATCGAGATGCGCAATCCATCACATCGCGTCAAGGTCCAACATTGTTGTTACGGATTTTTCAATCCTACACCACAGTGCGACACACTAAGAACCGTGCAGGGTGGATGTGTTGTCAGACTGGCCAAAGACCTAGAAAAGAGTATCCGAAGTTCGAATTCACATTCATGTGATTTGTGTATGGCATCGTTCCCAGTGTCCTGCATACCCGGTTGCAAGGTTCGCAAATGGATGAAGTTTTCAGCCGCCTCATACCAATGATGCCCAAGTGATTCGCTAGCTCGTTAAAACAACCCAATCACAAGCAATTTCAGTGACTGATATTCAGCCAGTAACTATCACAATCCCATAACAACAATTCAGTGTTCCTGACCCATCCGTCAAGCATAAATGGTGTGCAAGTGCGATGGGGTTCCAGTTTCTACACAGGTTGAGAGTGCACCCAACAACCAAACGACGTGGGTAACAGAGTGTGAAAAAAATCGGTAAGGTAAAACCAAAGTCTGCACAGTTCGGAGGACATCGTCAAATAGCTGTGTCCGTTAACGGGTTGCGTTCGTCTTAGATAAAATCATGCCCACGCCAGAGTTGACAGCCCACAAGTACTGTGTAATGTACTTGGTCGGTGCACGTACACGCAAGACTTGAGGCCGAGATATAGATCGTATCATGCAACATAGAATGAACAAAAACAAAACAAATGCACAAACGACAGGAAAGCAAGTCACGGTTCCATTACACACAAATTTTCTCGTTACAAGCAACGCTCACAGAAATGATGGCCGAGAGGATGAGCTTTGACTCATAGTGTGAAATGCTGTTAGCTCATTGAGACTATCTCTACCTGATGAGTCCAAACAAGGATGAAACCAGTCGTACGGTGTCAAATCGAGTGTGGGCATCAAAAGCTGCTATGAAAAAAACATGTGTATGTATGTGCGTATGTTCAAGATACGACAGGTTCACCTCCACAGACGCCACTGATGATGATTTTGTGTCGAATCCGGCAGATATTGGGAATCGACAGATCAACCACCAAGAAGATATGTTATGTCTGCGGGAGCAAGTCTCACCACCAATCGTTTCAGACCTCGATGTGTCATCTTTAATAACAAACCTCGGATACCATGAATAGGACAAGTGGTGGAAGACGTGTCCACACCAACGAAATCGGAGACTGGATATCGCGTTGAGCGCTAGGATATTTAGATTACAATTTTTGAGAAGCTGTGGTCTAACGGTTCCATTGACCAGATGACAGTACCACAAGCACCCGTAAGCAAGGTTTTGGCTGTGAACAACGAATGATCGGTGAATATCTTCTGAAATATTATGCGACAGAAAACACAGATATAGACTGTTTTGTGGAAAGGTTTGCTATATGTGGCACGGGTTAACAAACGCAATTTTGGCATTTGAACTGCGACTGGCGAACGTCTTGCTCACAACATTAATAACACCTATACAACTATTGGCTGGTAACAACATGTAGGAGAAAAGCTGGTTAAAACAAGTAAGCAACAGAAATTTGCAAAAATAGCGGAGGTAACAGCAGGCGACGATTCACCTTCAGTTGAAACAACTTTCACAGCAATAGTTTAATGCAACTAATATTTGCCGACTACTAATTACACGGTCGGAAGTTCAAGCCATAGTTTTCGTCTAATTCCCAGCGATTCTGCAATATCCCACTCATGCATGGCCTCCTGCAGCAGATGGTGCCGAAAACATTGTAACGCAAAGGCAATAGGTTATTGCTTGCATGCTTCGGGCTTTGGAATTCACGGGAAATAACTGATGTATCAATTAGCGTAGACAATAATGAACACAACATTTCAACAATTCGCTCCGAACTTGATCGTTTCTCATATGTTGTCAAGGGGTCAGAATGTTTCAGTGGATTAACGGTTAAAACACTCCTTACCTTTGCCCACTTGTTTGAGACAGGATCGTACCGTTCAACAAAACTGAGACAGGAAACACCGTCCTGACCACCGACTGCATACATGAATCCATTCAAAACAGCCACACCCACACTGGTTCGGCAGGTGCTGGTCGGGGCAATGTCCGATGACCACTGGTTTGTATGAGGATCGTAACTGTGAAACGGGATATGGAAAAAATGAAAACAGCAACCACTTCGGATACAAAATAACCACGAACAGAGAAGTGAAGTAGGTAGCTACAGCTCACAAAAAGCAGACAAAAATTTGGGCGTCAAATTACCGCAAGCCACAGAATAATATACAAAATCCAAAGACAATTCAAATTTACGACTCTGTGCAACACACGTATTTCGGAAAGTCATAACTTATAGGACGACAACCAAACAGTTGAAATATACCGGTTATGTTATCGATCGGTGTAATTTATATGATGAAGGGCCACCTCCAAGTCAACAGCTCTACCATCAGTAAGAAGAATTTCCGAGAAAGCCAAACAATTATGCGGTCATATGTCATTGAAACTTTCACCACACATATAAAGATATATATAAACCAAATCAGTTGCTTAGGTCTAATCAACAAATAAAGAGTGACGTAATCTTTGTAGATAAGAGCATCCACAAAGCCCGCATGCTCACTGGGAGATGTGACCGCGTTTAGCAAGAAGCACTACCTCAAAAAGGGTTTAGTGAAGCTGCAGCAACACATTAGCCAACAACAAACAACACTTAGCATCCGAGTAAGCCAAATTTTCACTTGAGTCTGTCGTAACATTATCACAGGCGAGTGAAGACAAGCGCAAAACTGTTGCGAACACTCAAGACACCGAAGATACAATCTACACAGTTTGATCATTAGAAACCTTTGGGTTAATTGAAATCACCCCCAACGTTGGACTGTCCAGTCTAGTAAGCAGTTCGGCTGTTGCATGCCGTGTTGTGCTTGCATATCACATGACAATCAACAGTTTGCATTGCAAAAACTAAAAAAGAAGTGAATTCATGTACATAAAAACGCAATATCGTCGAGGAGACGCTCAACTTAGTTGCTAAGAGATAAATACTTCACTATAACTCATAATTTGTCACACAGCTTGAGACAACTATGGTTTCTGCTCACAGGTTACCTGGTGTTACTTTAATGGATTTATATCAGCGCAAGCCGTTTGCGAGACACGTGAGATCAGGCAACTTTGGGTGTTGAGCACCAAGACAGTCCAACAAAAAGAACTTTACTTTATTGTTGCAACTTCCTACCCGTTTGATTCATTCATTAGTTCCAATTTGTTTAAATTAGGCCTCAACTCCAGACCGTGCCTTGTGTTTGGGCTGACGTGGTCCTTTTAGTGCGTTCCAGAGAAAGTACGTACTGGGTTGTTGCGGAAAATTCGAAAGCTTACAGGAAAATCATATAATGTCGACTTTCACCGGAATACCTAAACAGGGGTCCATGTAGTCCAGCACCTAAGAAACCAGATACAGTGATCCAAGGAGCAAATAGATTTGAGTGAGTGAAGTGGACTCACCGTTCGACAGAGTTCAAATAACTTTGTCCATCGTGGCCTCCAACCGCGTACAACAGGTCATTTACGACCCCCACTCCTACACCGCAACGACGTTTGTGCATCGGGGCTACCAAATGCCACTCATGAGTTTGAGGATCGTAGTGCTCTGCAGAGGCGATTGCGTCCCCCGAACACCAGCCGCCAACAGCGAACAACAGTTCACCAGACTGGACAGGTTTACGAGGTTTCGTCCGTGGACCCTGCATGAGCGGACGTTCTTGTGGCAGAAGCAAATAGTTTTTGGCTTCGTCCACCAAATCACGGCAACGCTCATCAGACCGAACAAGCAGATCAGCACCCACCGTACCGACAAGAAATTTCGGAGACAGCAACGGCAGTCGAACGTGTTGTAGCAGATGGGCCAAATGGCGACGACGTTCGGATAGATTGTGGTGAATCCAGCGCATCACAGCTCGATAGACCTGTTCCTCCGTACGTACATTCAGTTCATCCGAGCTAAGAATGTCCATCAGCTGCTTTACAGGTAACAGTAGAAACTCCTCAGACTCGACAACATCCTAAAACACATGGAAGAAAAACGGTATTGATGAACTTTCAAAAACCATGGGAACTGACTCGGCAGAACCGAATACAGTTCTAGGTAAAACATCAAATTAACATTCTGATGGTTGACAAGTAAAAGCCGAGTAACTCCAACGTTAACTATACTGCAAACGTACACATTGTCTCCGGGGCAATGCCCTATCTCTAATAAACGAGTCTGTAGCATACTTTACCGATAACTTAAATCACACCTATTTTTCAAGGGTACGTCCAAGAACAGTTATCGTAAGAAGTTACTACACACTGCGCTAGGAGCTAGAAAAATTGTGAGATTTGTTTTACCTCTAGCGTTGTACACGAAAATCGACCTGACTACGTTGAAGCTGAACCTTTCAAGTTTTTTCTTCAAAAAATCGCTACTCTGCTGTCAGATGAAAACGAGGAAAAAAGATCATTTGAGAATCCAGCCAACATTTGCTCTACGGGACGACTAGGCAACAGGGGAGATTTCCGTACAGTTTTGCATCCGGTTGGTATGTTCCTGAATGTCTGGAAACACTGAATAGAATTACCAACCAATCTGGTGGGACGAAAGTGTTCCAGTTAACTTCAAAACTGTAAATTTTAATTCCAAGGACAACCACTGATGAACAAAGTACAGCCAGTGTCGAGATATCAATAGTGGATGGACCGGATATCATCGGTTGCAATAATTACCGGGTCTGAATGCTCCAGCTATCAGGAAAAACGGTGAAGGAATATTTCGATTTTAGCAACAAACGTGCTCGAGGAGTTCACATCCGAGAATGAAAACCGACACCGCGTGAACTTTGATGAAACTTTGGTGGAGACAAATCCAGCAAGTTCTAACTGTTCAGGTGTCCCGATAGGGGTAAGCAAAAGTTTCCGAGCAACTCTCGAGGATACTCAGATGAAAAGGCGGCCAAGAAATTGAATATCACATTTTTTACCACAGAAGAAACTACTGCCATAGGGAACGTGGGGGAAAGGTCAGACTGACATCTACTTGTCATACTGAGGTGCAATTCCTTAAATTTGTTTACTGTCTTGTCAAGGATGGTTTCAGGCGAAGACCGCACCACTGCTCAATGCATCCTGACGACGTGCCTAAGCATAAGTCCGAATGGATAACTTGACTGTTTCTAAAATGTTATCCAGCGAACAAGCGCTCCACTTGCCAGACATCTCACCCTATGACTTCTGTGTCGCCCTAAAAATTTGAAGAAGTCGCGAGGAAAATTGAGTTGAGGAAACTGTTCTGGTAAATGGACCGGGCCGAATTTGACGTGCACGAAAAACGAACTGGAAAAGTATTCTGATGCGTGGACTCATCACAATAAAAACGTATCCCAAGTATTAGAAAGTATGCAAGCATTCAATGAAAATAAGAGAATTCATGGGAGGAAAACTTGAGACTTTTCTCATTTTTAGGACATCTTCACAAACAGGTGAACCAATTCGTTCTTAGCCCTGTTTCAGAATAGACTGACTGAGTACGGTTATTATCATTCAAAATCTTCAGTGGCTAGATGGACAGAAAAGATGAATCACTTCAGACAGCCATCAACATAGATGAGAAACAGTCACTGAACCCAACCAATCAGCCGTGAAACGGAGCCAGAGCCGAATCAGATGATCCACTGACGAAGGTACAGATAGCATAGGACTTTCTCAACTGCCTAAGTAATTTGTCCTGTTCTCTTTATGGATAGCTGACTGATAAAATGACAAAGAGGATGAATCGAACACAAGTGAACGGAATCCACACTGGGAACACAGATCATGAAAACCTTAAGACAGCGGCCAGAATATTCCAAGCCAGTATACGAACACCCAGCAGATATCGGGAGCAACTGTGAGAAAATGTCCGTCTCGGGGCAGGTAACCAGTAAATCGGAAGGCACGAAACGAAGCGGAGGGTTAGAGTCAAGAGATGATAAAAAAACAGAAGCGGGAAGCAAACTTAAACCAATTCTCAACGATGAGCAGGCTGTGTGAAAACAGCATATCGGTTATACAATAATCACGAAGCCATCTGTTTTGGTGGAAACACCTCTCAATTTTCCCGGAAATAACCCGTTTTTGTGTAAGAAAGTAAAAATTGATAATTCGTGCTACGACTTACGTTGTATATTGCAAATATATACAGCACATATTAGAAATTAGACAAAAATGATCGTCTGAGGAACGTCCTGGTTGCGAAAGGATTAGAATCCAGAAGGGATATATGATACCCATTTCTTTGTAGAATTTCGCCGCAACAATTAGACATGGTGTTTATCAAATTTTTAGATTCTGTCCCACTAACAACATTCTGTTTGCAGAATGACCAACTACAGTTATTTTGACTAGAAAGTTGGTTTATTATAAGACAATAAACTTAACGGTACAAAATAATTACAGACTCCGTCAGTTCTGGAAACATTCGCACGGTACCAGCGTTCATTGAAAGGTGACAGCACATTAATCCAAAATTTAGGTCTACAGAGATGATGGTTGTGCGGTTGAAGAGTGAAAAGTGAAAGATGATTAGCAAATTCGGCCGGTGCAACAGTTCAGAGAAACGAAACGTTAATCTCTAAGGCATAGTTCTCAACAACGTTGACTTATGTTATTAAAACCAAACAGTTGCCAGTGTGGCAATAATGATGGATCTGAACACGTAAGAACGCGAAGCTGACTAACAATTCTGTATTAACAAGTTGAGAACGTAGGAGGAATAGTCGCAAACTGCACAGATTGTGACGAATCAATCAGACACAATTTCATAATCAGCATGAATGAGAGAACGAAAGCGGCCGGTGATGATACAACTTACTAGTGTACAACAAGATCTAACATGCTTTCTTCAAGATGAAACAGTACGTAAAGATTTGGTCTTCCGAACTAAATAGGAGAGACCATGGTTTGAACAGTAGTTTGTTAAGTAGTAGCAACCAAATTGGATGCTGACCACCAACTGTAAGTCCGGATTCAAGCGACCGGTATAGCATTACCTAGTCCACAAGTGGGATTAAATATCGCCTTGTAATTTAAAAGCTGCATAACTCATTAGTGAATAATTCCTTGGTTAAGCCACAACGATTAAAAACCAAGAGCTACAGGTTTCGCAACGTTTCGAACCTCCATTTAACAACCGAATTATTTCGGAGAATTTATACTGCACAAGCTCCATATGAGGCAGTCATCAGCTGGCACGTGTTGGTGTGTTTGGCGTGCAGTGTGTAGACACACTATCAATGAGATGGATGGATTTCAAGTTCATCTAGGGTCACGATGTGAAGATCCCAGGTGCGAATACGGCCAAATGGTTATGTGCGTGTGTGCTTTCGCACATGATAATATGTTATTTTCTCAAAGCGAAGATGAACTCCAACGACTAACTACGGCTTTCACGACCGCGGTATCCAACTTTGGTCTAGATCTAAACCTCTGCACCTGGAATGCGCATAAATGGAGACATGATGGATAGGCGCGCAGACTTCTGCTACTTGGATAGTAGTCTGTCGATAAACCTGTCCGTGAGTCGCGAGTTACGCGCACGTGTAGCAAAGACTAGCGTCGTTTTCGAAAGTCTTGAAAACGTTGCTTAGCAATTCACCAGCTCCTCTTTCTAGAAACCTGGGTTACTGTAACCTTCTATTCTTCTTTTTCTTTAACTTTGTAAGTGTACTGTACGATGAATGTTATATTCGTTTTTCAGTCCAGCCTCAACTTTTACTTCTCTTTTTCCTTCCTGGAGTGCAGTAGAATATACCCCCATAATGAACCACTTTCATATATTTCCAACATGTTTCTTCCCAGTTTAAATCTTACCACTGAAGTGTATTTTCCGATAGATACGGGTTTCACATTCATACCAGCCTACGAACTGGGTAACCAGCATTGGCCGGCTGGACAGAAAGGCTTTACTCACACGCATCCTGGTCTTATTTCTTCGGGTTTAATCCGGATAGGTGGTGTGTGAATGGAACCACAAGCAGTTCAGCTCAAGCCACCTGTGGTAAAGGTTATGCGCAGATGTCCTTTGGTTTTGATCAATGTGACAGACGAGTCCGAAGCGGATGCCATCAACCAACCGTTCGCTTGGTCTGCATGCGTGTAGACTGCTTGAGATAGAGTGGATGATGAGGATACTTCAAGCTTTTCTAGTGGGTCACTGTCGTTCACTCAGCAAGTCATGCTCAACTACTGACAGTTCCAAGCCATCAGGTCTGTTCATCGCCTTAGCAAGGCCTCTGCCGGTAGACGTTCGATGTTCAAAGTCAACTTGATGCTGGATGAGATTTGCATGGACTGTAGTGGTCGAATCATATTCTAATTTCTGGAGTTGCCGAACCTCGGTGAGAGGTTTCTTACTGCATCTTCCACGCTCCTTGATGCGTACTTTCAGCTTGCGGACGATCTACTCACTATAAGAGGCTTGAAAACCCTTAAATTTAATCCGACACAGTCTGATCGCTCCAGAACTGATCGTTCGTCCATCGAGTGGACTTGATTGCTTTTTAACGTGTTCGCAGCCTTAAATACCACTCCGATGTTTTACTGGTCGATTACCTGTTTAAGACCCTCAGGTGTATTCCTTCTGTATAGAATAACAATAATCGTCAACCAATTACTGTGTCAGTTGATCTTATCAGAGAGTAACACTTAACTAGGACACAATAACATGTCACAGTAATCGTTAGCCTTCAGTCTCGTCCTGACGATCTAACATTTTTTGGATAGCTTATCCTCGAAACCGGTTAAGAACAAGACTGTAAGAAATATTGGATGCAACTACTTTATTGGTACACATGGAGTGTTCTGAACTAGAAGAAAGATACCGAGTAGAATGGGTCTTTTCTGTACACGACTGTGTCCAGCTTACTATCGGCTCTTTTGTGCAATTTGCGGTCTAGAAAACAGCTCATGGCTTACTCATTCGCGCACAATCGTACACTTGATATGTGAATGAGAGGAATTTGTGTTTCGTTAATTTATCAAATGTTGCTGTACGTAGTAACACTAAAGTATCATCGATGTAACGTAATGAAACTCTAGGTGAATCAGGAAAACTGAACAGCAGTGTGTCCTCCCAATCTTAAATGGACAAGTTAGTAACTGTGAGGGAGATGAGTTAGCCCATTGTGACTCCGTCTGGTTGCCGATAGAGAACTCTGAATGTAAAGAAGGCAGTTAGTAAGCAAAGCTTCATAACTTCTACCCCCTCGTCAAGTGATAAACCAGTTCGTTCAGCCAAACCGACATCTGCTTCAAGAAGCTGACGAATAACCTCTAAACTTTATCTCACTAGAATTCTGATGAACAATGAAACGATGTCAAAGCTGACCAGATATTCATATGACCTTATGCTAAATTCCTTTGGCTTGGTAACCAGATGTATGGAATTCCGTATTGAATAGCCTAAACATTTCTCAAGAGGTTGAAGAATACGAGACAAAAATGTGGTTATGAGATAAATTGGGGTTCCTGTATCGTCAACAATTGGCCGCAGTGGTATCCTGGGTATAAGAACTTTAGGTAAACCCTAAAAGTATGTAGCTACTGCTTTTTTATATAGGGTAAACCAGAGTGACTTACTCAGACTGGTTTTCATCTTTTGGACCAAAATGGCTGTTGAAGCTTCTCATCTGTTCAAATTGGAACGTTGTTTCTCCAACGGAATCATGACGTACGGACCATCTGAAATATGGTCATCCAATTTGCGACCACAATCAGGATGACTACTTGATTTTCTGTCTGTTTTTGTGACAATGATTAACCGATAAGATCGCAACGTTTCTACGTGATTCTTGCGTCTTAGTGTTCAGGTTATTTGCCTGGAATTTCTGATTTTTAATGACCCTAGCAATCTGCATCCGAATTCTGTTCACATCATCGACTGGTAACATTTGTAGCTGTTCCTCCAACGCCAGAACTACTCCCAATGTTTTGAGAGGTACAGACCTAACGTTGAAATTCAACCCTTGTTCAGGAGTTTTTGTAAAATGTAAATTTTCCAGAGGTTGAAACGTTGCGAAACCTATAACTCTTTTGGTTTTAACTCGTTGTGGCTTAACCACAGAAATATTTAATACAGTGTACCGAACAAGCTAGTTTTCAGTGGCTCACTATAAAGTTAAATACATCATAATTATACATGGAAATCATTAATATTAATTAAGTCCGTCAAATCAATGTCAGTCTGTAATCAAGTACCCACTTGAACAACTGATCATTACAGGCTAATAGAGTGATGTGTTTAAGAAAGCAATTTCAAAGCCAGGACGCAACGTTTCTGGGCCTATAAAGGTGGGTTGAACAGGAGAATTCCAATAGCTTCAGCTGGGGACAGAATCTTACGTCCCATTACCCTTGATTGGATGGCCTTAGCTCGGTAGATTAGGCGAAATGCGTTCGTCACATTGACAGAGTGATTCGAATCCACCACGTGTGATAGTATGATATTGTTGACTGACTTCTTTGTTCCACTATTGCGCCAATCTAGGTGGTGTTCAAGGACCCGTTCAGATAAGCGTCTGGTTGTGCGGCCACAGAAAGAGGTGAATGAGTATACAAAAAACAAGGTTGCAGAAACAAGCACTTTATCTTTTAGACGTGGGTGTAGCACCTGACTAGAAGCAAAGTGGACACGTAATTTAACATCACAAAACGTTGTATTAACTACACGTGATGATTTCGGCCAGCATATCGCCCTTGAAGGGCACTCCAATGTGTGTAGCCTTTTTCTCTTTGCTAGATGCGGCTGGTGTCTCTCAACCCGTAGTTGCACGGCTCTATGAACCTTTTTGGACAGCCGTTTTGTATGCCGGTTCTTCAGTAATGGTAGCATCCGTGCAAATCCTTGCAGCCCTGCCCGTCAAACAATTCAGTTCCTTTTCGGGAAGAGTGGTACAAATCCATTGAAGTGGATGTGTCGACCATTCCAGGTATCCTTTATGTATTGCGCCCTGAATTGAGCCATCAGCGCGACGACGTATACATACATAAAAAATCTCCGATTAACCATTCATTTCAGTTTCCGAAGAAAATCACCAATTTTGATGTGCGGAGTTGAATCTAGCCAAGACGTCAGTCGGATTTACGTTGTTATTAACTACTTGCAGAGTCAGTGGCTGTAGTCGTTCGATGAGATGGCGGCGTGAATGTTGTTGTTTGGCCGAGTTGTCTGTAAAGTGAGTGCATTTAATGACGCGGGGCAATGAAAGCCATAAGAAAGCTGTCTTACTGATGAGGCCTTACTTTCACCTACAGCTCGATTGTTTGTTTGCAAAGTGTAGGCATCTTGGTGTTGTTTGTTTGAATATAGGCAAAGCCATTTTTATTAGTAAGTTCCCTTCACGTCTCCCTCTTTTTTCTCCTCTCTTCTTGTATAGGGTTTGCCTTGCCTTTTTCATGGTTAGGTGACAGGTAAGCATCAACGCGAACAGCAGATATATTGCTGCCTATGATGATGATTTACAGGATTTCATCAAAGTACCTTTTATAAAGATTTCATCGACCTACCGATGACCTCAGCCGTTCATTTTCCAATTTGGCTACAGAAATATCTGCATACAATGGTCTCAACGGAGATCCCATTATGACATCGTCTTTTTATTGAAAACATTCCTTCACTGAACTTAAATTGTACGCTGCAAGTGCACAGATAAAGTAACTGTTTGAGTTCGACCGGTGGTATCTGAAAATTTATATCACTATCCTCGATATAGTCACAAAGGTAATCTATGATCTCTTTTAGCGGGACGTTGACAAACAACGGTGAAATATCGAGAGGATACATAGATTGTTCACTCAGACTGACGTCTTCGATTGCATTCATAAGATAAAAGAAATCGCGTAAGCTGTGTTTCGGAGGTTTCCGCTTGATGAGACATAGTATTTGTGGCGACCAACTGAACAGTGAGTAGTATGAAGGGTTCCACATGTCAGTACACTAGAAAATCCTATCAGGTTTCAGAAGATGGATAATGAAAAAGATTAAACGCAGCAGATCGAAATCTCTAAGGTGTTTAGAACGGAATGGAATGATTGATTCGGCTACATTTGAAAGAATCCACCATACTGGTACCATAATACCTAAACTTTACGGATTGTACAAAATTCAAAAATTTAGAGGAACCATTCAAGCCAATTTTGGATCATGAGGAATAACTGAAAACTGGCTTGTTCGATACGCCGTATTTTCCATGACTACGCTGAGAATTTTTAAGCAATTACTCAGTAATGATCATCAGCACAACGCACAATATGCTGCATAACTCATGACCTTTTTGCTAGATCGCAAACACACCTGGTGTGCAAGGAAGACCAAGCCGTTGTGAGACGAAAATACTTTAAAACTGCATGACAAGAGCAAACAACCAAATATACAACTTAAGGAAGATTAGTATGAATTAAGCAACCAGAGTGAGTATATAAAGACATAGAAGTGGCGGTTAAATTGTATATGTGACTCCGATGTACCATGATCCAATTGAACAGGATAAGCACGCGTAGAAACATCTGAAATGTGACCACATTTTAAACCTTAGATGTGAACTGACAGCGTGTAATACTTCGAACAGGCTTGCAGAAATAGGAGCTGACAAGAAAATTTTGATTTGATTTTTGCTTGTGTACCAGAAAAACGTTCGCCACCCATGCTATTAGTGGATAAAAGTGAGTTGAACACAGATGAACGGCAAACTGAGCCCGAAGGACTTCAAGGTTGATTACCCGTTATGTGAAGGCACACAGACAATGTGTATACTTCCGAGGGTGGCCTGCGTCAATGTGCCCATAACTCTAAATGTGCCTGCATCTGATTGGATTGGGTTATGTGACATTCCTGCTTGGACAGTACATTCCTAGCCTGTATACGCCTGTGTTGTCATTACAAAGTCTACTGTCCTACAGTACAATTGTACGTGTTTGTTGTAGCTTACTGCTTCCGTCGTGTGTTTGTTTACTTTTCTATAGTACATTGATACTGTACATTCACGATACAACGAAGGCGACGCAAAAAAAACATGGCGGCAGGATATTGTCGACATAGGAAGCAGAGTGACCAGAAAATGTAGGATACGTCAAAAGGAAACAAGAATTTTACTTCTGTAAAGCAATCCCAAGTGCAAACTGACCTAACACTTACAACAATGTGACTTTAAATCACCGGTTATACATAAACAAAATAGACATGACTTGAATTAGCATAAATTTCAGATGGCCCGGTTAGATGTTCAGATAAATGAATCGCTTTGAGCCACAGTGACCACACCATCCATGGAACATCCCAGATTTCTACGGTCAACGGTACAAGTCTATCTAAAAACGTAAGCAAGAATCGATATTATGAATACACAAATGTCGAACAACATATAACTAACGGGAAAGAAAGGCAGGTAGGATTACCAAAAAATTAAGCTGCGTGAATCGATCGGCAACCCGTAATAGGCCACGACACGCATGTGTATCGGCAAATGCACGAATACCCAAGCAGTTCGATGGGTCTAGCTGTCGTTTGAGAAACTCGCAGCACACATCCTGAACCTCGGTAAGTTGCAGCAAACAGGCTGCCGGCAGGAGATTCTGCACATTGGACTCTTCCACAGTGATTTGGCTGGTGTAGCAAAAGTCGATCAGCGTCTCAACTGCGTCGCCATCCAAATCGTACAGCGTGATCTATAAACAAAACAGACAAGCGGAGGGTAGTAGAATGAACACACTATGTGAATCCAGGGAATAAAAAAAATATTGTAATAGCTCAGTGATAACCAAGTTGACCACTACCTACAAGACGGCCGATTTAAATCCTGATTATACAGAATGCTGTCGTCTAGACTTGAACACCACGATAATAGCTGATCCACAGGCTACATGATAAATAAAATATCACTGAACACCGCGAGATATGTAGGCTGAGAATCCAGATTATTACAACCCACAATTGTATAGAGAATTGACAAGTTTAGCTACTAATTAGGCTTCAAAACACATTACAGAAAAGCGACAGTGTGTACGACCAGAAACAACATATACGAACTTCAAAAAAAGCTTCGTGAACATGTGGCGAATAAACTTGAAGGATATAAATAGTAGAAAACGTTGTTTTAACGGGGGACTTAAGTTTTAGCAAACTGAAAGAGAGATAAACAGTCCTGGAATCAGAGACAAGGCGACATTTGACAACGGTCATCTCTGGTACATCATAAGATTGTGAGATACTAACTAACACAACAGAGTAAACGGTTTCGGAGCAAAACCAAAGTTAATAGTGACAAGGATTACAGAGGTGTTTCTGAAAAACAACTCTGCTCATGAACTCAGAACCCCGGAAGGTTCAGACATCAGCGTTATCACAGACACCTATATCAGTGGTTCAACCTGACGTTCAAGTGAAATAAAGTCAGGAGTAAAAAGGCAAGACCTAGCCCAGAAGAAAAAATGAGGGGACTGACCGAACAAAAAATGAGGTATAAACTCAAACAGTTAAAAACAAGCTCCCTACAGCTTGTAAACAAACAACCGACCAACGAATGGAAGTAAGGAGTCATCAGTAAGATAGATTCCTTACTGCTTTCACCGCCTCCCTTCATTAAGTGCACTTGCTTCACAGACAACTCGGCCAAACAACGACAACATCCACATCACTCAGCGCGATTACTCATTATTTCACTTAAGGTCTCCAGACACCGACTCTCTGAGTGGTGAGGACCTTAGCGCAGGAGACGAACTCGACCTCTATCAATGCGGCCACAGCCGTCGTGCTTAAGACTATACCTGCTCCAGTCTGACCAGCAGCGGCGACCGTGGAATCACTCGAAGTGTACAACCGGTTTCCAGTAGATACTGAGGGTGTTGTCAGTACCATATATTGACTACGGTTCTGGATTCTAGTATCTGAAATACAGCAGACATCGACATTCATCGAGGCTACTGTCCGTACGAGAGCGGCCTGCTGTTTCGTGTGTTTTAGCATGCGAATGTTGGAAGCACCTATTTTAATGTGTACTTTAGGTTTGAACACGAGACGAGGGAGGCCTGAGGCTGGATGTCAAGAGATAGGACTTACCGGGATAGTGTTACCATGAGTAGCTACATCTGTTGTGGAAGGTGCAGGGTAATTAGTGAGTCGAGGTCACTAACGGCCTAACAGCAACATTTGAAAGAACAGTGAGGGAGAGTTCAGCAGTAGAATGTTTTCGTCTATCCACCCTATGCACCAGATAGAGTGACCTGGTTTGTACTGCGAGACGGTTAATTCAGTATGAAATTACTGGTGTTGTGGGTACTCATGGATGTATGTGGGCTGGGATATTACTGGTACGCTCGGATCTAAACAGAACAACGAAGGTTCTCAACCGGAAACTGTCCGGAAAGTTCCTACAGTGAGGTAGCGGGTGAGTGGCAGTGTACTAGAAATAGTCGTTTTCCCCAGAAAAAGATGGGAATTTCCCTTCAACTCCTAATCTTGAGAACCACGAGACTGTGGTTTATCAGACTTCTACCTATCGGCCTGTCCGACATGAGTGACCCAGTTGGTGCGATCGTCACACTGTCTAGTTTAGCCCAATGGGTCAACGAGATGCACAAGCCCTCACGTCATATTAGGAGCCAGTGTCGGTGTAATAGCGAACAGCTGGGTACGCTCCATGCACTAGCGAGGACCTAATGTCCTAGGTTCTATGGGACAGTCCATTAAGTTTGGATATACGTTGCAGCTTCAAATCACAAAGTACTTCGGCGAGATTGCGGCAGTTAGACCGGTTTGATAATGGATATAGCTACTGATACCGTTTCCCGGTGTGCACATGCTTAGGAAGCTGAGTCAAGAACGTTGTATTTTCTGGGAGTGAAGTAGTTATCACTTCCCAGATATACCCTCGGCGATGATTGCAGACTGTCTGGATGAACATCTCCGCATCAGATGACCGGCTTACCGGCACAGACAAACAAGTCAAATTCAGTCTAAGCGTTACGTACATTGTTGATTGATGGAACTTTCGCTGCCGAATTAGTGATCAGGACCCAATCGATCCGAATGTTACATCGACCAAACAATGACGTCGGTACAGGTCATGAAAACCTGACATTTCTCTGAACAAGGTTGGGAACGGTGTACCACCTGTTGAGCTGAAAATCGTATCACCAGCCTTACCGAAATCTGGAAACTCTAGGGCACGGCTACGTGTTACGAATAAGTTGTCTGTGTTTGTTAGATAGTCGGCTGGATGTAAACTTGTTTTTTGTCCTGGTCATTTCTCAACATTTTTATCATATCGCGAGGACAGAATCTGACCAAAGCATATAATCTTTGTACAGTGCCTTCCACTAACTATTTCATGTGTGTGTGTGTGCACGCGCATGGCACACATTTCCGTATCTGCATTAGAGTGGTTCATCAATAACAAAAAGTAATAACTTAGATCAGCCCGCACAGATTTATGATGACGACCCCGACTTAGTGGATACCGCACGATCAGATATGTGTCTGAACTTACTTAACCAATCGGTTAGTTCAAAACAGAACAAGGCAAGGGTGACGTCACGGCAGGCGGTCGAACTAACTGGTATGCTCTATGAATCCACTATACTGTCGAAAAATCCACTACAGACTTTAACACGAAGCATCCAAATCAATATATACGAAGACCTCAGGTACAGGGACAGTGACCATTTCGATAAGGGATCTACTGCGGCTGTAAACCTACCGGGAAGCACCCTAAGTGGGCTGATAAAGTACTTACTTATGCTACGTTAATGACAGGCAGAGTGAGTGTTAATCGTATAGCTATCATTTGTGCTGAACCAATCGGCTAATTGAAAATGTTTAGGTAAATACTATCCGATCATCTGGTTGGGGTTCGGCAACAGTAAGACCAGAAGTACTTCCTTTAAAAAGGGTTTATTGAAAGAAAAAGGTAGAGCTAACAACATGGGTCATCATTTACTACTTATTTGCACGACTATATGAGTCATAATTTCGGTTGCTTTACTCAAACAGGTGAGGAAGATACTGTTACAAGCCGTTCTCAAAATTTTCATAAGTCCTCTTTGTCCACATGAGAGATATCGTGCTTTCGATTTGTGACCAACGCAGTCGCAAAAGTATTCCATGGAGTAAGGAAAAGGTGAACAGTCTTAAATGTTCCAACGAGATGAGGCTTACTGCCAGGGGTCGACAACCTAGAGCTCGTAGGCACCAATTAAAAGAAATTGACAGAAGGTCTAAAATTAAAGTTCATATCCGCCAACAGGCTTTTTCAACATAAAGTAGCACCGATACGAGGTAACACGTACATGTACAACTAACGCCATTTTAAGATTACATACATAAGGTTCGGACCCAATCGACTGGTGTCCATTGAGATGATATTCTGCAGCAGATCTCACCCAAATTATTATTCAACACTGAGGTACGTTCGCGTGAGAAACAGCATCAAACATTACATTAATTTGTTTCATTTATGGCTATAGTGCCTGAATGTTAGTCCAGTAAAATAAATCAATGAGCTTTATATTTTTTAAGTAAAATGTCAATTACAATTATTCCCTATGGACCAAAGTTGCTCAAAACCGGTGAAGCGAGAACGTAGAGAGTGGTAATGGCAACTGCATAGAGACAGAGATCGGCGATTTCTTCTAGGTAATCCCCAGCTTGGTACTGATAAGCTAATATGGCTGCACTATGCTCAGCAATCTCACTGACGTTTGAACATGTACACAGTTTTCCAATGGATCATATCAATTAACGCATGTCACTGACATTATTCTGACTACAGTGTACACGCAATGCACGTGAACTGACTGGGCGGCGGATGATGCTATGAACAACAAGCGGGGGGAAGTAGTGTCTGATAATTATTGTCAAACAGGAACGCAGCATACCAACGTCTTGCTCGCATGGTATCCGGCACATATCTGATTTCTGCTTTATGTCAAAGCCTTTCAAGAACTGGTGACCAGTCTCAAATGTCCCAGGGAAACATGAAGATCAAGAGTAGTTCAGTATTTCTCTCCAATGGCAATCCTACTTAACGCGAACAGTCAGTCTGTCTCATTCAGCTAAATCACACCCCATATGTGTACGAAGCCCTCTCCCCTAGAGGCCATGGACGAGATGCACAGGCTCCTTAACGGATGATTGGTTCCCTACCACCGAGACTCTGAGCCTTTTATAAGGCCTCTTTGTTCACATGGGGGCCATCGTTCTTCCGATTTGTTACAAAAGTCAAGAAATTATTCCATAAAGTTAAGAAAAGCATTTCATGAGAGTGTTACAAGACGAGATCCTAGTAATAAATACAGAAACCTAACTTCATACGAGAATACATTACGAACAAGGCTCAATCTAGTACTGCTATCACATGGATTAAAGTCAAGCACGAGAGACTTTCTAGGGGTAAGTGCCCTTAAATTCATCATTCTGACCTATTTCTGGAGTATTCTGGTGGGGCAGAATACAGTCGGTGCCCAGTGGTATCTTAGCACATCGTGGGCCATGGGAAGCGACTAATGGGTTAGGCGACCGGTACATATTGGAGTGAACATGAAAGTGGGACTTTGCGGCAGGCTTATCCGGATTAAATATTTTGGCCCAATGAGTCAACCGCGAATACACACCATTGACACTACTCTTAGCTCTGTGGCTGTGTAACTGCGCATACTTCACTACACTGTTGGTTGGTCAACCGTACAAGTGCAAAAATTAAGGCGCACACAACAAAAGCACACAGACTTAGATAGTCTCAACGAAACACATGGCAGGTTGAAGTAACCCGTTCGATAAGACTGAGCCAAAAGTGAGCCAGTCACGGCGATACGATGTAACGATGGAAACCGACTGCTACATTAGGGAAGACGGCATGTATAAATGAGGCCGTATAAATACGAAAACGATACCCTACAATACGGTTTAAAACCATGCGGTGTCCACTCACTTCTGTTTGACGAGATTCAGCCAGTTCACCGGTGAACATGGCCCTGAAATAAGCCGAGCATGACGCTAAGACCACACGGTGGGTAAACACTTCGCGTCCATCGACCAGCAACACAACATCACACAATTCTCTGTTTCTGCGAAGACAGTTCATCACCTCTAAGGACTGTTGTGGATGCCTTTCGGAAGAATAGACAAGCCGGTTACACGAAGATTGATTTGGTTGCGGTTTGCCTGTTAATGTAGGTACGGACGAAGCTGCCACGGTACCACTCGCCGAAACAGGTACCATACTAGCGTTATTGAATGAACCACAACGCGGTAGTGTGGCTTCTAAAGTGACGGATGTAGACAACCCGGAGTGCTGAGTGGCTGCTGGACCGGAGGCGGACTGTAGTAAGGGTATAGTGTCATCCACCGATTGCAAGACGGAATCGTGACCAAGCAAACCAGTTTCTGGCATTGGTGAAACAGATTCCGTTAACAGTGATGCTGACTCCTCTTCGCCACTTCTACTTGTTGTTGCAGGAGTACTGTGAGACGATGGTAACTGCAAATTGTAAGTACTAGGTACACCAGTATTGATCAAATTTGTTCGGAAAGCTATTGAATTGCGACAGGAAGACGACGAGTGCACATCTACATCCATTGGTTGCATATTTAAAGTGGATTTGCACGACCGGATTCACTCATCGTCTATAGAGCAAATAAGACAAACGTACGCTGGTATTAGGTCGTTAGTAAAATTACCATGGCTCCAAATAAATGGAAAGTAAGTAAGCCATGAAAGCACCGAAACCCACAAATAAGCTTGTCACAGGATTCATAAGAAGGTTACCGACTAGAAGAAATTGAAAAGGCTTACGCATGTCTGAGTTTCTGTTAGAAAGTTAAGAAGAAATGAAGGTTTCCGTAAAATTTGGTGAGGGAAATTAACACTAGGGAGAGTGCCAAGACTGAATGGAAAGATAAATGGATAGAAAGAAATAGGTTCAAAATAACCCATGAAATATGAAACAAACATAATACAACATGCAGGAAAATCCAGCCAACTAAAAGTGGTTGTGAAAAGTCGAGTGCAGCCCCATTTTGCTGAAAGACGGTAATAACCATCCAACCGGAAAACGGTTTGATTTCCTCAATGCTCGTCCACCCCCTCCTAGAAGACACTGACTGATGAAGACGTCACGAGACCCTAGTACAATGTACTGTACATCACTACGTCTTCTAGTATGCAAGGAAGTGCTAATAACTTTGAAAGGAACGCCATCAAAAAGTGGCCAGGACTCCAGTTTCTGTGTATACACTACGCTGACGATTACTACATGGTTCACACATCTTTTGCACTGATCCCGACTCTTTTTTATTCGTTCGGATTTAAGATTTGTGCGCAAACACTTAAGCGAACTGAAATCACGTCTTTTCGGACTAAAAAAGATGAGTACCCCATGGATCATATGCCACCTATCGAGAAAAGGGGCACCGATGCTCCGGTATCTGTCACAAGGCGAAAATATGATAGAAACACCCACGAGCAGGTCTGGAACGAGCCTGCACTCGTAGTTGGTTGTTGTTGAAACCGTCGGATGATTGAACACTTGGTCACTTTGGATGATATTGTCAGGGCGTCCTTGAGGGAGAAAAAATGATTCACTTTGTCCTAATTAGCGGACCAGTTCAGAGCGGCCGAGAGATGACCTTGGCTGGTCTTTACCCATCCGACTTTTTATTCCGCCGTGCCCATTAATGACCCTGACTATTTTTTCTGGTAAATGTCCTTCTCCTTTTATGATTCGGGAATGTTCTCATGGCCACTGCGCACCATATAAGTACCTTCTCTTTGTCGCCTTGGTCACACACGTTTTGGGGCGGAACAAAGCTGTTTTTTGCACGCCTCTTTTGACTTGCCTTGGGAGCAAAACCACGGGACAGTTACGGTACTTTTCGGAGCCGAGATTTTCGTGCCAACTATTGCCAAGAGAATCCAAATTCTGTCAAGCGCTCCACTATATCGAGGACAAACCAGCGTATCGTTTAGGAGGGTTTACAACAGTTTACAACACTAAAGTGGGACTTCAGTTGTTCTAATATAATGATCTGGCGTCTTTTTCGATAATGAAAATGGTCGTAAGTGACTAACAACCGTGAGGTATCACCTTGATTCCCCATATGGAACAGTGTTGTGGTAGTTCAGGCAACATTCTGTCACCATCATCAGAGAACAAGTGGAGAATGAAGGTCCCAACCTGAAATTTTATTACGCTTGATCTACAAACTTATCACGGATTTCGATGCAAGATTGTTCAAACTGTGATAACCAAACGCAATACCTTTATCGTTTACAGCCGAAGTCTCCCCCGAAGTATTCAAGCCACCTATCAGGCTGCGGTGACAACATATAAACTCCGGCGCAAGGTCTTCTGGGCCAAAAGGTCTATTAAGGTTGACGACTGAACTGAAATAGCGGACCTTAGTTCTGGAAGGTGGTTCTCATTCTACCGACCACGGCACCACATTACCAGTCTGAGACAATAACACGGCAGAAACAGGAGACAATCTTAACTGATTCCCGAAGTATCCCACCCAACGCTCTAATCCCCGGAACTTATTATCGGTGAATGTTCAGCGACTATGTAGAATAATATTTCTGAAAGTCGCATTTAACTGTACGTTTTTTATGATTTGGGTTTTTACCTACTTTTGTTCTAGTCAAGTTATCTATCTCGTAATACCCGCCCCGGGGCTAAAATCACAATTTGCTCGGCACCTTGCTAGCTTGACGTACTCCTTTGTACACTCTATTTTCCACGGTCGTTACCAATACACGAGGGTCAACGCGCTGAGTCTTTGTTTTTCATTGTAGACTGGTTTTCGATAGTAAGCACTAACTGCGTAGTATACTGTCGGACTGGTTCCAACAAAAATTCCCTCTGCCTCGCTGATAACCTCAATGACAGACGGTCATCTTACAACATTAGTACGGATAAATTTAAAGAGTCTGCCGGTGTCAAGTAAATCCAAAATGGTTTCTAAGTCCACCACTTCCTCGTGATCGGTGATCACGGTAAGCTCCAGGTTGCTACCGACACCCCCTTCTAAACTTGTTGTCAGATGAACTGTTATGAGGAATGTCTCGTCTGACATATAACTGTAGGAATTTCGATGAAATTCAATGTTTGTTTATCCCCACGAACCGCATAATTCATGAATAGCTTGAAAGATTTAGGTCCAGCTGTTGTTAGCATATTCGGTGGTAAGAACATGCGTTCTGGGATAGTTCGGTATTTATGGCTTACCGATCGCATAGCCAGTTTCTCATCATAATAGTCATGAGCCTGACCGGAAGGTACTATGGCTTGGGCTGTCGCTCATCTCAACAGTGACGTGGAGTATCCTGGAAGAAAACGCTATTGAGAAGTTTGAAAATTAATGAAAGACTAGGCAAAAGAATTAGAAGTGGTATGAATACAGGTACGCCATTGACTGCGACACACCGCCATCTCGGACAGCGTCTCCAACCAGAGGTTTGAGTGATCACGTGGACCCCAGCCAGACAGGCGACATCCACCCACTTTGCTCAGTGGAGCAATCAGGGTCTTCATATTTCGTGACCACGTTGTTGCTTGAACACCACGCGGTTTTGTCCAACTGTTGGTGGTCACAGTATATAATGCCCGGTATGGTAGACGATCAGATGACTTAAGAAGTACGTGACCCAACCATCGAAAGCTGTGCGCTGTGAGTAGTTGACCAATTGATCGCGCATCCCGAGCGTTCCGGAATATGCGCTGGCGAACTGTCACATTGCTCACGCGATCAGTCCACTTAATATGGGCTGAGTGACGGAGACAGCAAGCCGGTTTATATCTTCTTTGTGAACCGGTCACATTTCCGAACCACAGAGCAAAACATAACGTACACAAACATTATATACTCTTCTCTTCAGCATACATAACGCTGAAGCTGAATCTCGCGGTCAAACTGGAGTGGGAATCGCACTGAGTTCCAGAGCGAAACAATGCTTGCTCAATTGGATCCCAGTGAACAGTCGCCTGTGCGCTGTCAGACTCAATACATCGGTTAAAGTCTGTCGACGCAAATCAGAAAGGCGTTGCGTACTCGTCGCGTCGGTGTACGATCCAACGGAATGTTGTTCGAATGTCACCAAGGATGCGTTCTAGGACGCACCTGCTGACCTTCTGAGGCAAACTAAACACTCAGACATTCTCATGTTAGTGGGCGATTTTAATGCTCAGCTTGGTCGTCTTTCTTCAGATGCGAAGCGGCTAGGAGGCATGCTTGGTGTCCGGGCACAACGCACTGATAGTGGGAAAAGACTACTACAACTGTGCGCGTTCCACGGTTTGTATATTTCGAGCACCGCATTCCAACACAGGAAGAAGCACTGTTACTTTGAGATCTCCGTGTGCTTCTCAACTGTGGACACAACTCGATCATACGACCGTCATTTACAGGTGGAGCCACTCGGTTAAGGACCGTCGTGCCTTTTAGAGCAACCGCCTGGACTCGGATCGTGCTGTTGTGCGTACCCGTTTTGTTTCGTCATTTGCCCAGAGGACATACACTCGTAAATGTAAGGTACTTAACTTGCATTCGAGCGATGAGAGTATGAAGAGCGCTTGCCAGGAGTCGTTGGTGAAGAAGTCGCCCAGTTCGAGTCAGATGAGTGATCCTGACGAACACTGAGAACAAATCGCCGCAGCTATGAAAACATGCTGTGAACAGGTATGTTCTCAAGGAGCTGTTCAATTGCGACAGAATCGGATTCCCATCACGTTGATAAATCTCATGAACAAGCGTCGATCAATCCAACCTGGTTCTGAATATGATGACGACCGTCGAGAACTTACACACAAACTGACTAAAGACTTGCGTGAAGACCGTGAGCACTATTTGGTCGAACAATCGAAAGAGACGGAAAGAGTCTTTCTATCTGGGAATAGCAGAAGGCTTTTCTCTCTGGTCCGCGGTTGTACTGGCCTTTGAGTCGGTGTAAGTGAGACCAAATGTGAAAAAGATGGTTCACTGGTCAACACCCAATCGTGCCGACTTGACAGATGGGCTGAACATTTCGAAGAACAGTTCACCTGGCCTCAACCAGATCATGTGGACGACGGGACCCGAATGATCAGTTATTGCGTTCCAGACGGTCCTATATCGGAAGCAGAAGTTGTCCAGGAGCCAAAATTATTGAAACGTAATAATGCTCCTGGTCCAGACTTCCTCCCTCCTTCTGTTTTCAAGGATGATGGAGAGAGATTAACATCAGAACTGACAAAACCCCTCCAGACGATCTGGGAGACTGAGCAGGTGCCTCGTGATTGGTGCTTACTAACAGTTATTCCCGTTTTCAAAAAGGAGGCTCGAAATCTATGTGACAACCACAGAGGCATCAGTTTGGTGTCTGCTGAGTCCAAGTTACTCACTGGCCTCATTTTACGTCGGCTCACTAAACCCAGAGAAAGTCAGATACGCAAATAACAGGCAGGATTCCGATCCGGTCGGGAGTGCTTTGGTCATATTTTTACTTTGCGACGGATCTTGGAGCATTGGCATTGGTACAGAGAGCCGACAGTCGTGGTCTTTTTGAACGTGAAAGCTGCTTTCGATTCAGTTGCTCGTAATGTTCTCTGGAGCTGTCTCCTTCGCAAGGGAGTACCAGGGAAATACGTGAATCTTTTGAGATCACTGTACCCTCACTCTGCAAGCACGGTCAGAGTTTATGAACAACTGTCTCGGGCGTTCATCACTTCCAGTGGTGTTCGTCAAGGGTGTCCGATTTCTCCCTTCCTGTTCAATTTTGTCATTGACGACATTCTGGAGGGTGCGCTTGAGGAATTCAGTGAACTTGGCTGATATGGAGTACGCGGAAGGGATTGTCTTACTTAGCCCCTCTGCGAAAAACATGTAGACTATGCTGGGTAAGGTGAGTGACCGGGCTGGTTTGTATGGAATGCGCCTCACACCTTCAAAGGACAAAGTGCTGCTTCAAGACTGGAGCATTTCCACTCTCACTCTCTCAAGTGCAGGTAATCCGCGAGAGTCAGTTTCTTCGCAGCCAACCGTTGCTCTCAGTGGAGTCCTTGGTCAACGAAAAAAAAAGGAGAACAAAACGACAACGCCCCAACGCCTAATCTGAATCCAACTGTGCGATCCAGTAACAACGACGGTCACAAATGGGACAACACAACTGGAAACTAAATGCTTTATGGTCTGTCTGAGGCCAGGTTTGTTTCGAAGGTAGGCGCCGCGCATAACAATGAAGCGCGTGATGTCTCAGGTGGGCCCCGGTTAAAAGTAACCTGTGCTCGGTGCACAGTTGCAGCACCCGCCTGTCATTACGCCAGTAATGTGATATCAGCTCAAACCTGCAAGCTGAAAAGACTCGGCTTCACCGAGGCAGCCGACCTAGGAATTCACAGCTTCGGTAATAATGACTATATCCCCGCCATGTGTCGATCAAACGAAAGTGGAGAGATTTGAGTAAAAGACGTTCTTGAAAGCAACATCACTGCAGTCAGCTGAAATTAACAGTGTTGTAAAAATTCATGACTGTATGTGAGATAAGGCACTGACAAGACGCCTAGATAAAGACAGGAGAACGAGTAGAATACCCAACTGAAGCATTCGGTTAAAAAGTCCGTACCACAAGGCAGTGAACTAGGACCATCACATTTTTCATAAAAACATGCAAACCTTCTTCTAACCCTCAGCGTGGAGGACTAAAGGACTGTGGTTCGTCAGAATTCTATCCAGTGGCCTACCCTGCATGAGTGGTTATGCCGGTGTGATCACATTGTTAAACTTAGCTCAGTGGATGCGCAAGTTGTCACACTGTGTCAAGATATGGTCTCGTTGTAAGGCACGTTATGTCAAACTACTGACTAGGTAGGACTGCCTGGAAAGTGAAACAGAATCCCAGAGGCTTACAGCTGTAGTATTCCCATAGTTGCACACTGCTTTCTTATGAACGAAGAACGGAGATGTAAGAAACTCGGGTCGCCCAGTGGCTGGCCCCGATCGCCTGGATACTATCCAATATTGTCAATATGGTTGAAAAGACTGATGTAAATGCGAATACATTCGTTGTGTGCAGCAGTAACCAGAATCAGACTAAGTGTTTGTTCATTACAACCTCGAGCCAGGCAAACCTTCACTACAAAGTGGATCAGAGGCTCCTGATGGAATCCTCCAAAGAGGCCGTATCTCCTGTTGGGTAAAGACAATTCTTCCGGAAAAGTTTGTTTATCAAGTACCTTAATTTCAACTTTTTTTCGAAAATACAGCAAATTCTTTTGGAAAATTGTCTTTATACAACACGTCTTTTAGACACCATAGGTAATGCCATCAGGGGGGATCGAGCTGCACTGGGAAGATGGGTGGGCGTTTGCAATTTGTCCATCGTCTTAGCCACAAGACAGAGCTTCCTGTTTAGTGCAATAATTTACGTTGTTGACTTTAATGTGGCCGGGATTTGTGTTGCGAGGCCCTTGATCTCAAAGGTATCAAACAATAATGTCAACGGCAGCTGAATCTTCACTTGTCCGGAGATTGTGAGATGACACCTACGGAGTTGGTTTCGGTGGTGCATCCAAACGTCTCTCTCAAAGGTAATACTATAGATGACAGTGCCATTCCGCTGCTTGACTAGCCTGGGCGTTGCTCTCTTGTATAGACGGAATTACCAGCAATGAATCCAGGTTGGAGAGTTTCCGTGCCTTTCGGCAACATTTGCATTGAGATCGACCCACCGATAAGCGAAAAAAGAGTATCTAGAGTGCCTCCTCGGTCAGTCCCTCCCCGTTGGACATCAACAGTTCCCTCTCGAATGTGTCTACAAAACATTCTGCATATCCACTGGACTTCATGTGGTAGGGCGATAAATACAAACGATAGATGCTCTAAATGCAGAATTCCTTGGACCGGATTGAAGTGACCTGCGATCCGTTGTCAGAAATGAGTGTTCCTGGGAGGATATTTTGGCATAAGGTCTGTCGTGAAAAGTTGGTGGTGGTTGAGGTTGTGGCGTGTACCAGCGAGATGATCCTTAACTATTTGGAGTGCTCATCTATTAAGACTAGATATATGTTATAGAGGAGTCCAGCAAAGTTCACATACGGCCGCGACCAGGGTTGTTCAGATCGCTTCCAAAGGTGAGGCTGTATCCGAGACGGGTTTTGTCCGCAGCGACTGCATTGCCTGATCAGATCCTCAATCTATCTTAATACTAGGGTATCCTGAATGAAACCGTTTGACGATAATTCGACAAAACGAGGCGAGACAAATGACGCAGTCGGCGACCATCAAACAGGAGTTGGCAAGTAAGAGTAGTTCGCGCCATAGGCACACCTGGTGGAGTTCACCCGTCGGAGGATTTGAGGACCACCGAATTTAGTCGTGAGTACTAGCCTGGCTGTGGCACATGGTCTGCTTTCGTGGAGCCATTGGTGTCACACGCCGTGTTTGAAATCACACGAATGACATCAAAAAAGCGACTGACACACATCGGTAACAACAATGTCCCCTTCAGCACGAAGTTCACTGTCGATGATCTGAGAAAGGACATCAGCCTGGCCAAAATCTTTCCTTTGACGTCAGCGGATGTCCAATTCGGCTCAAGAGAGTTTGGCAGTCCAGAAGTCGTAGCATCCACCGGAATGCCTTTCTTCGAGCCGAAAATAGACAGCAGTGGTTTGTGGCCTGTTGGAACAGTGATATAGCAGCCGTGAATCATGTGAAATTTATCTGCAGAAAAGATATGCGCTGAGGCTTCTTGCTCAGTTTGATCATAATTTTTCCTCGTGTTTAGGAGGATGTGCACATGTATGATCTCCATCTCAGATCCACTGGGAAAAAGCCACAGGTGGAAGCATCTGTCACCATTGCAAGTGGGTCGAAACCGGTCAACAAACGATGGCAGCTCAGCGTAGACTTGTTCTAGAAGGTTGGCGCACAGTCAGAAGACCAATACCATGAAACGTCCTTTTTAATTAAGTGGTTCAATAGAGCTCGAACGTCAAACAACGAAGACAGGAAGGAGCGATACTGGCTGACGGGATCCGAGAAGGGACAAAGCGACGACGTATCTTTCGGAGGTGGCATCTGTTAGATGGCACTAATGTTCTTAAAGTTTGGACAGAGGCCACCAACATTGAAGACGAAGTCAAGATACTCGAATAATATGAAAACCTGGTCCTAAAGCTTGAAATCCGTGGTTTTGAATACGTTAGAGAACAGCAGCGGTTCGTTCAAGAAGGCTGTCAGCACTGCCTCCAGAGATACACAACACGGCCAGGCAGGCCACAAAGCAAAGCATGAAAACGACTGGTGCGGGTTTTAGAGTGGCATCTAGTGCACTGGTGAAGATCGCGATGAGCGTTGATCGTCAGCCGCACACGTGACTACAGGGCTACCTCGATGAGAATACGCGTCGGCCAGGTCGAACCTAGTAAAACAAGCGACACCGTTGCTAATTGTGAGCAAGCCCCGGGAACTAACAATGGGTGGGCAATTCGCTTCCAATACAGCTTTGAACCCAGCGCAGACACGGACTGATCCGTTGACATTTATAACGACACCTTCCAGTGATACTCATGATGGATAAGTGACGGGCGTCAGCACTCCCAGAACTTAGAGGCGTCTGAACTCCTGGTCGACGATTGGCAGACCACTGTAAGGCACAGAACGTTTGGGTCGGAAGACAAGCTAGTATCCAAGTTTGGGTTGAAGAACCGCCTTGTTAAGGACAGACAAACCGGGGCTATCTTCGAACAGCGACTTGGAACGCTGGACGATTTGATTTGCCATGCGTGATGATTGTGGCGTGGAGAACCATACGCGATTGTGGGTATCCTTGAAGTGCAGTTCTACTGCACCAAGCAGTCCAAGTCAGTCGAGACCGAATAGATTGAGACTGGAGCTGATTCTATCGACGACAACGCAACCGCTCAGTTAATTACACCGCACCCCATAAGCACTAGTGGCAACGTGTGACATCACCTGGAACGGCGAACGATCGACCGGTTTATGGAACCGGTTGAAGGTGGTCGTGATGTCGGAGGCAGTAGTCAGCCGGGTGCTTGTTGATCAACATACACAGGAACCTCCTGCGTAAGGCGACATCGATCTTGAGGAAGGCATGCGAGCTCCTGAATCTAGCAATCGGCTTGGACGGAGGTGGGTGTGGCTGCTTGCTAGAGGCAAGTGGGCAGTCAGGTATAAGTGAGTGGCAGTAGCCGTCCTTGTACCCACTTTTTGTGCACTGCCGGCGACAGTGTTGTTTGGAGGGACGGTAAAGTGTATAGAGCCAGGCGTTGCAACGTCAAGTTGGGAATGTCAATGCCATCACCAGAATAGAATGCGTCGGGCGGTTTGTGGGTAAGTGGTGATGCTGTTTCTCCGTAAATGTGACCGTGCTGACAGAGTTGGAAGGCTGAACATGATTCTGTTCCAAGACATAATCGTGCTAGAGGTTGACCAGTCAGTGGCCTTCCCTTGTAAGTTCCTACAGAGTCACTGATTCGTACCGCTGGATCCGGACCAGTAACGACGTTTAGAGGTCCGCATCGTCGGGAGACTGGCGACCGTAGACAAAGGGCACATCTGAACTAATCCTTCATGAAGGAGAATAGATTTAAATGCTCGCATTTACGGTTTATGATGCCAGTGAAAACAGTTTAAAAACAGCGGTACCACAAGCGGAACAGAAGCAACTGGCCACAGGCGATCTGCGGTAGAACGTTGAGGTTGAGGCCATAGACATTCGGGCAGAAAGAAATTAATATATCGATGGTGCTAAGGAGAGTCAGTCTTCCAGAGGAGGGGGCGGGTGCTCCGTGAGTCGTCCTGACAGGCCAGATAAGTACATAATATATGTATATATACATACTTATACATAATTAAATATATATATATAAATACATATCTATATAGTTAAATGTAAAAGACGAATACTGAGTGATGGGTACTTATTGTGACGTTTCAAATCCACATTGAGATCCGCTGTCAAACAGAATGATAGTGGAAAAATTACACATCAGTTACCGGTTCACTAGCATGTTTATCTGTCTATCGCTTGTTTTCACAGTACTTGTGATCACTGGAATGTAGTGAGTGTCGAGGTCGACGTACTTGTTGGAAGCATTGTGGAAAAAGATCGGTTCAAGGAATGATCGTTCCTATTACTTTTTTGTTAATCCTATTACTTTCACGTTCTCCAGTTTGACCTCGTGACCTGTGATTGTGCAGTGTTTCCAAACGCAGCTCCTAATCTGCCCGTCTCAGTGTTAAGTGGTGTTCGTGTAAACGTTTTTTTCAGTTGTTTACCAATTTTGTCTACATAGGCTTGGTCAAAGTCTTGACAGGGGATAGGGTATATTGCACTCGCTTGTTCATGAGCTTCAACTGAACCCTTCTTTTGTTTTGCAAAGCTTATTTCGAAAACTGTTTGTTGGCCCGTGGGTGATTTTGACCCCAGATTTCCCATGATGCGCTCCATCGTCTCTGAGACTGCGTTTATGTAAGGCAATGTGATGACTTTCTCTCGTGTGGCTAGAAACAACAGCTGGTCCGGTTTTGATACAAACGTCTATGAATAGTCTGGGGTAGCCGTTTGACGTGAGTAACCAATACGGGTGTTCTCTTTCTCATTTTCTGTAATTCAAGCGTACTACAGTGGGTGGTTACTCGATGAAATAAGGTTCTCACATAACTTTTTGTGTGCAATCGGATAAGTATTGTTGTCAGTGGTTGTTGGTTTGCGATATACGGTCGTCAGTATCGTTCCATCAAACTGTCAAAATAATAGTACATCCAGAGCTGATATTGATGTGCGATTTCCATTTATTTGATGAACTGAAGTTCCGGTAATACATTATTGATGACCTCGTGAAAAATGTTGACCTTTGCACATTTAATGACAAGAAACGTATCATCTACGTATCTCAGCCACAATGTTGGACGGTACTTCTGGAACAAGTTCTTTTAAAGAATTACATAACGACTTCAGCAAGCGGTCCTGACAGCGGTGATCCCATTGGTGCTCCTCGTTGCCAATATACTGTATCTTCAAATTGTAAACAGGTTTCTGTGCAAACTTGTGCTAGATCTACGATACCAGCTATGGACAGCTAGATGTGTTCTCGCCACTGCATATTGTCCAGCAGCATATTGACCAGTGCCCTTAACGATGGTTTGTTCGGGATGCAAATGAACAGCAAGCGAACGTCGGACAATACCATTAATTCCTCAGCCAATTTCAGGCCCTGCACCTTGTTGAGGAAGTCGGGGGCATGGCGTAGATAAGGCACTTTTTTGAGTATCGGTTGAATTAACCTGTAGAGGAATCTTGTGAGATGATAGGCTAGAGTTCCCTTGGTCGAAACGATCGGTCCCGAGGGTATGTTTTTTTTGTGAGTTTTAGGCAGCCCATGGAGTATCGGTAGGCTTGAGTTCCCCCAGGATGCTGTTTTGCTTCTAGAGAGTCAACAGTTTTCTGTTTAGTTTATTCCTTACGGTTTGATTGGATCCTGCTTTTCCTACAGTTTCGTACAGACGGTTTGACAACTGAGAAAGTCTTGAGCTTTTGACGCAGTCACTTTTGTTTAGTAAGACAATAGTGTTGCCTTTGTCAGATGGTAGGACAACGGTATTTTTACCGCTCACTAACGATTTCAAAGCAGAATTCTTCTTAATACTTATATCATCATCATCATCATCATAGAAAGCAATACATCAGTGGTTCACATTGATGCTTATTTGCCACACAACCACGAAGGAAAAAACCTATATGAGAAGAGAAACATGAAGTGGAAAACGTGCGGCAATAAACAAAACAGAAAACGCTGCAAAAGGTAAGGAAAGAAGGAGACGAAAAGGGACAGGATGACTTACACCGATGCACACAGAGACTCGCAACATGAGCGTCACTGATTCCTGTCCCTCGCCATATCACACAGCGTCCTCAACCAAAGGCGTCCATTGTCCTTCTGACCCCAATCAGGAAGCCTGGAGTACCCCACTGAAGTAAACTTCAGTGTGCGAGCCTTCATATCCCGAATCCAAGTTTTACGCCAGTCACTAGGTTGCTGCTTCCAACTTAACTCATCACACGCAAACAAGGCATGACGTAGCAGGCGGTGAGTTGGCATTCGTAAAATGAGACCAAGCCAACGAAGCCTGAGACGAAATAAGTATGCTCAGGGGTCGGCACAGTTTATCCGTCCCAAAGGAACGTCGATGGACAACGTCACTGTTGACGCAGTGTCCAATCACACGCCGAGACCACTTCGGAGACATCGACCGTCGAAAATGGATACTTTGCGAGCATCTTCCAAACGGATGGAGTAAAGTTTGGAGCCGCACAATAAGACCATGGTTACAGTGGTATTGTACATTCGGCCTTTCGCAAAAAGACTGAGATCGTGCCGACGCTATAAATAGCATGTTGGTAGACGCCACGAGAGTCTTAGCCTTAGATTTGTGATCTCATCAGACGTTTAATCAGCGTTGATACAGCTCCCACGGTACATGAACTTATCAGTTCCGCCCCGAACAACTCGTCACTAAGGACGAAAGCGGGAACACAGTACTGCTAACCTTACAACAGCAACTTGCACTTGGAAGATGCAACGGGCATTCTAAAATCACAAACTGAGGTATCGAGTCTATCTAAGATGCTCTCGGCTCCCTGTGAGGCCTTAGAAATAAGAGTGATGGAATTTGTCTACTTTATATCTCGATGGCGACTGTCTGAGCAGTTCCATATCACTGTAAACAGTCCGTCAGGGCAAACTCTAAGATCTTGTCTGGTGTGAAGCTGAATCATAATCGACAGAAATACATCAGTGGTTCTCACTGATGTTTAACTGCCATATAGCCATGAAGGAAAAAAGCAAGCCCTAATCAGCAGAAGGGAAGAACAGAAGAACAACCACGTCTACAGTTAAACACTCAGTATCAAAGTGCCTAAACCTTGTAAACAAACAACCAAGTTATGAATGAAAGCAAGGAATTATCACCAAGATAGCTTCCTTGTGGCTTTCACTGCCCCCACGCCATTATATGCACCCACCTCAAAGACAACTCGGCCAAACTACAACAACATTCACGCCACTGAGCCTGAGTAGCCACCATTTGACCTAATGTATCCAACCACCGACTCCGTGAGTCATGAGAGTCCCAGCCAAGGAGACGTACCCCATCGACAGTGGCAAACACCTTGGTGAACGACTTCATCTCTACGTCAGGTCACCATCAGTCCACCTCGCGCTTCACGCCAGTCCGCCGCAACATCGGCAAACGGCGCTCGGTGTGACAGTACACGGCCTAGCCATCTTAGTCTGTGCAAACGTAAGGAGTGAACAAATCGATTGACATTCACTGGCAAATACTCACCTCGAAATCTTTTCGTTGCTTACCCGTTGGTGCCACCCGACAAGGACGATCGAATCAGGCATCGATGGTCAAAAACTTGAAGACTGTTCACGCCTCCTCTTACGAGAACCCGGGTTTTTCAGTCGTATAGTAATACAGTCCTCACAGTCGCCTTCAGTACGTGACATTTAAACCTCAGAGAAACACCCCTTTGTCGCCAGATGTTTCTCTAGATTGGCAAATACCGCCATAGACATGCAGATCCGAGCTCCTACTTCATTCCCTACACATCCGCCGCCGCGGCTGATGCAGCTTCCCAGATATACAAACCGATCAACAACCCCTGACTTCATTATCGAACAGTAAATCTACGTAACCACAACAATCTTGCAGAAACACATTGCACCCTGAGGCTGCAAAGTGCATTCTGAAATACTTAGCATAATTAGAAATAGCGTCCAGCATTGTTTGTGCTGCTTAAAAGTTGCCAAATGGTAACACCTTGTAGTCAGCACAATCAAGCACAGTTAGTGTCGCACTAGGTAGGAGGTTCATACCGGTATCTTGCAAGTGCCGCAGACAGTAATCCACCACTTCGTTTACGACAAAACTAAACAACGATGGTGATGGTGAACAGCCTTGAAGTACGCCGCTCATGGTGTTGAAATTGTCAGAAAGTTCACCGACAACCCTAACCTGAGATGAAGTATGGGAATAAGGCGCCAGAAGTATGTTCACATAGTTGGTCGGTACACCCTAGAGTTTAAGCGACTCCAAAGGTGTAGATTGATCCACCGAGTAGCACTCACATTTATACTCGAAAAACAGGGCAAGTATTGACCACCAAATATGAGGCTGGCTCAAAATTTGGTGGGCAGCGAAACGTTGATCGATACATCCTCGTCCAGAACTAAACCTGGCCCGTTCTTCCATGCAGTCCTCCACCAGAGTTGCAATGAGTCCGCAAAGTAGAATGGAAGCTAGAACCCTAGTAAGGACTAGATTCAAGCCAATTTCCCTAAGGTGTACACAAGAGAGCTTGACCTATCAACCAGTGACCCCAGCACAGAAGGATATTCCCCGATGTCCACACAAGTTGAAACAGATGAGTCAAACCATCTACCAACGCTTACTTACATTTGCCAAAAAGTGCCGACATGACACGACCAGAAGCCGAAATGTAACAACGGGACTCAGTTTCAGTGAGTGGTCTTAAATCTACCGAAAATGCCTCATTGCAAGTTTGTGGCGGTAACATCGTAGAAGCAGGATTTTCAAAGTGCTTCGTTCAGCGCTCTATCCCTCTGGGATTATTATCGATTAATGCGCCCTCTGCCTCGCTGGTAACCTTACTGACAGACAGTTACCCTTTGTCAGTAGTACGGATAAACATGAGAAGTCTGCTGATGTTCCTAAAGTGAAGGCGGTTTCCACTTTCTTTACTCTTTTCCATTAGCCAAGACTCACGATCACCGACTAAGCTACGTTGTCTACATTTCGGAAGGTTTAAACATGTTTGCTGAATCTCCGAAGAACTCGTCAGAAGACCATTCAAGCTCCCATCTTCCAGCCCATAACATATATTTCATCCTGATTGCATTCATACGCCCCTGCACTTTGCGCCTTTCAAGGTTTTCGCATGGCGGAATCCTAGCGGCTTGGGAGCTACAATGATGTTATTTATGTCGAGTGTGTCAGAACCCAACTGGTACACTCCGATCGCATCGTTGTGGAGTGAACCAACTAGCATATCGACTCGGGAAAATCCCGCCTACCCTCTGTTCTGCGCCTTCCATACACGCATTTACTAAGTCTTAACACGCAGTACCACTGGTGTGTCTTGTGACTGTTTCCTATATTATACTCCCCACACCACGACCGTCACTCATGTGGACGCAGACCATCGTCGACGTAAAGACCACATGATCTTGGAAGTACGCAATGTTCTAGCTACATTGCCACATTCGCCAATCCATACAATGAACCCGGCAGCTCTTACTTTTCATACATTAGGTTAGCTTCACTCTAGACTAGTGCAGTGGCGTAAGGAGGGGAACCTTTTATTCTTAGGTCTTTTGTGCACGTACCCATGGCATCGGCAGTGCTGTGAACAATACCTCAATGGGGTGACCCACACGTCGATACTTCCGGTTATATGGCTGGCTACCGCCATTCTACTGGAGGGAGGCCTGTATAGTGACCAGCAATCGTGCGGCTTCTTTGAGAATCCCGGCTGCAACAGTGTCTTCTCGTTTGCTTGTTCCGTACGCATGAGCCCATGTACGTCTGCCATAGGAAGGCTGGTACGAACTGAGTGCCACTTTCTTCAGTCGTGCATTTTTCACTTGGTACACTGTGAAGTTCCACTAAGTGGACTGGGGTCCATCTCGTGCTCCTGTTTTTTCTTCTCATGGACGCTACCGTTGGTCTCAGATCAGGCTAGAGCTAAATAATGATCACATTTCCAAGCATTGGAAAGACACGGTTTGTTTTCAAACCTTACCGCATTTATTTAGGTCAATGTCTGTCGGGACTACTTTACGACCATTCTTCAGGAAAGGCGTCTTAAACTGTTAGCAGACAAGGGTCGAGAGCATACCCACTTATCCACTAAACCCGATCGTGCTATTATCAGTAATTTTGCGGAGATGACCTAGTGATCCTAGACATTAAGGAACATGCGAACAAGAAGCCTAGAGATCCTACAACCTAACAACTTGTTCGATGCCTTTATCTTTCAAATAAAAGATAGGGTAAACAAGAGACAAACTGGGAATAGTTATCTACAACCGACGCCCAGGAAACCTTACTAGAAATACGATGAAACAACCAGGACGGTTACTCAACTGTCCCTTTTGTCACCGTATGCCATGAAGCCTTAGAGCAACCCTTACCCCACCGGATTTTATATCTTCGAATATCATTGGGAAAGGGCTGATTTCCCAAGAAGTTGGTCGGCGGATTTTCGGACGCCGTTGTCACCGCCAAAACTTCACAGAAAATTTGAAAGACGGTAGTGTCTAGGCGAATCGGTATCGAAGGCTTGGCGTGGATAAAAGGTCCTGAGAAGTTATTGCTTCCGACAGACAACATTTCTTGTTCATTGATAGGAGGCAGGAGTCGCTGACTGCGTAAGCCTCTTCACTGAGCGTCTCGATCCCGAGTAAACAGGGTTAACTGTCCTCTTTCTTTCAGCGCGCCATCATATGTTCATCTAGGAGCCACTTGAAGCCCACGTCATTGGATGCTAGCACCACCTGCGCTGGTAGCGCATTCAAGCGGCCCGCCGTGACAGTCGAAATACGGAAGGGAGTCGTCCCGATGGTTGTTTGAGAATCGTGAATGGATGACCCCGGAATCTGTGCTCATTTCAGAGTGGGGAGTTTGCTCTGAGCTCTTCACCCATGTCGCCTCGCAAAATGCGGCGTATCATAATCAGGTCACCGCGGAGCCGCCGATAACTCTGAGGGTACATGTTCAGGTGCTCTAACCGCCGGTTATAGAAGAGGCCCCTCATCCCAACAACCATGCGTGTGGTTGCCCTCTGTACTCTTTCATGTTGAGATATCTCACTTTGTGTACAGAGAAACACTGCTTTCCATTGGTCGACCAGCTGGTTCGTGGGTCCTATCACCTCCCAGCTGGAATGAACTTGAATGCATGGCGACATGCATGCGACAGCATAGAGTGAGCGAGACTGAGTATACACACGATAGATACGACCATAGCGTAGACGTTACTACAAAACAGAAAACAAAAATTACGGTTATCGGCGATATCTGGAAGGCTGTAGAACTTATGGGCAAAGTGAAGTGGCTACATGAAATCTTATGTAACAGCAAAATAGGATGGGAAGTGGATGATATCTATTGTAGTGACCGACGATCGTGTGACTTCTTTAAGGATCCCGGCTGCAACCAAATTTTCCTGCTTGTCTGTTCTGTACGCATGATTCTATGTACGCCTGCAACAGGAGGCCTGATACGAACTCAGTGCCACTTTCTTCAGTCGTGCAACTAATTGCACGCAGTGAATGCTTGTCCTCTTTCTTAACGACTCTTCTGTTATTTCATTATTCAAGGTCGTTCAATCCGAACATATTCGAGCGTTGTTCAACGCACTCGAACGTTCCAAGCACTTTTCACTTGGCGCGCTTTTGAGCGCTGTCGGGTGGGCCGTAGCCTATCTCGCGCTTCTCTTCTTTTCCTCTTGGTTGCTGCCGTTTGTCCCAGACTAGGCTAGAACTAACTACCGTATATTTCCAAATACATGCTGGAAATATACGGTA
>LUCH01002596.1:0-12245 GCA_013368495.1 Paragonimus heterotremus
CCTCCTGACCATCTCGAAGTCGAATGTGGGCATATTCGGGATTACTCCCTAACAGTTCAACTTCTTCCACTAAAGGATCGTACTTCGATGTTCAGACATTCTTCCGATATTGTACTGGTCCGGGCGTAACGGGCCACTGAGGCAGACTAGTTCCTGTGGGGGATTTCCGATTATGCAAAAACATGCGTTCGTGAGGAGTAGCGTCGGTAGCAGTACACAGCAACGACCTGATAGCGTGCAGCGCGTCTGGAAGCACGTACTCCCACTGGTCAAAATTCAGTGCTTTGGAACGTAGGGAAAGATAAGCAGTTTTCTATATAGTGCCATTGAGCCTTTCAACTTTGCCGTTGCCTTGTGGGTTGTAATTCGTGGTCCTGCTAGTGGCCACACCTCGGTCGTGGAGGAATTGTTTCAACTCCTGCGACATAAATGTAGATCCTCGATCGGAATGAACGAATGAGGGCATTCTAAACATGGAAGAGGTCGGTTAAACGGGTGATGACAGTGGATGCGGACATATCTGGGCATGGAAAGGCGAGTGGGAAGCGGGAGAATTCGTCATTAACACTTAGTATATAGTGATTGTGAGTGGAAGAGGGATTTGGTCCTTTGAAATCGATACTAAGACATTCAAAGGGCTGCGCTGCTTTAATTAATGGCCTATTGGAGGGACTGTAGAATTTCGGCTTTAGCTGGGAACAAATGGAACATTGTTGAATAACAGACTTGACATTGTCTAGGGAGCAAAGTGAAACAAACGAGTAATTCCGGGGTAGCAGAGAGAATCATGGAACTTTTTAAGATAGTCGGTAGAAAGAGTTGATGTACAAAGTGCTCGAGATAGACTATCGGCTACAGGATTATCTGAACCAGGGCGATATACAACATCATAAGAGAATTGAGGTAGTTCGATCCGCCAACGTTGAATTTTGTCATTTTTGATCCTACTAGCAATTTTCGTATCATACATAAATGCAACGGAATGTTGATCGGTTAGTAGCTTGAAATGTGTTCCAATCAGGTAATGTCGCCATTTCTGGATAGCTTCAATAATTGCGCAAGCTTCGTTTTCAACAGCAGAATGGTTTTGTTCGCTTGCAGAGAGAGAGAGAGAGAGAGAGTACGTGAGAAAAACGCCACGGGGCGGCCACTCTGATTTAATGTAGCAGAGACGGCTATATCAGAGGCATCAGTTTCAACGACCAAAGGAACATCTCTGGCAATAGAAAGGAGTGAGGCTTGAACTAATTCGGATTTCATAGATTCGTAGGCGGAAAGTACACTGTTGGGTAATGGAAAGCTCTTGCTGATAATCAGTGGATAGATTTTATTCGAAAAGTGGGGAAACTACTGGGAATAGTATGAGAACATCCCAACCGCTCTTTGTTGTGCTTTCAGGTTTCCAGGTGCAGGCAACTTGATTAGCGCTTCGAATCGATCAGGATCTGGCCTCATGGATCCTTTGGATATTTCATAACCCAAAAGACGAATTTCTTTGGTAGCGAAAACACACTTGTTTCGATTTAGTGTTAGTCCGTATTTATCGGCTACTTGCAGATAACTATTGAGATTAGTCTCGTGATCATTCGCATCTTTTCCGCATACGATAATATTGTCGACATAGACAAAGGTTCCCTTGAGCGCTTTTCGACATATCAACTCGTCTATCGCTCGCTGGAATCATGCAACACCATTGGTCAATCCAGAAGGTATGCGGCGGAATTGGTATAAGCTATTGTACACTTCAAAAGCGGTATATTATCTTTCACCTTCGTTAATGGGTATTTGTTGATAAGCATTCTGAAAATCCAGCGTACTGAAAACAGTGAATCGTGAAATTTTCTCTACCATATCGTCGATACGAGGGAGGGGATAGGCGTCCAGGTAGGTGAACCGATTAATAGTTTAGTTTCCGAAACATAGCTTTCTGAGCCCCCTGTTTCAACCAGCGCTTGTAGGGTTATCCCATTGTTTACCACTTCAGTGATGGCTTTGGCAAGGCTAGTTGGAGTTGCAGCAGTGACGATAGAGGAGGTAAGGAATGGAGAAACTGACGCAGTGTGTTTCGAATGAGCAGCAGAACGACAAACCTTTTGGTAGTGACCCCGTTTCCCGCATGATTTACAGACTGAATCTCTAGCTGCACATTTGTGGCGAGGGTGTCGATCATACCCACAGAAGAAGCAGTTAGTTCGGGCTGCAGCTAGTGTAGTCTCGTAATGACTGTTAGGTTTCTCGGCAGTATTTGGTGAGGCGTCGGTAGTAGCTGTGTTGTAAATTGGAGGTTGAGTTAGCGCGAACGAATGCGATTGTTGCTGAGCCAGGTCTAAAGCCTTCGCTTGATCGTAAGCGGTTTTTACGTCTAAAGTTTTGTGTTCAAGCAGTCGTTGGCGAATCGAGTTGGATAAGATTCCACTTATGAAAGCACCGCGGATAGCGTCCTCTTGATTTTGTTCCGCGATGACAGCTTTGAAATTGCAATCCTTAGCAAGGTTTCGAAGTTTTTGTATGAACTGGTCGAGAATCTCATTGGGATCTTGTTTACAAGTTGTTAAAAGGTGGCGTGCAAAAACGTCATTCTTTTGTTGTATGCAGAGAGAGTGAACTGTGGTGATAGCAGTCATAATCAGAATACGGCGGGGGACAAGAAGTGTATAAGTGTTTTTAAGTTGTCAGGTTTATGAGAAGCAGTCAATTCAAGAAAATTTGAAAAAGTATATAACCAATGTTCCCATACGTCACCACTGTCTGTGGAGTCTTGGTCGGCATCAAATCGGTCCGGTCGTAGCAGACGATCCATTATATCTGATTGATTAAATTGTAACGAATAGATTTGCGAGAAGTAACCGAGAGCCCAGAGAAAACAATTCCTGATAGAAAAGCCTTAATCAATCAGAAAACGAGGCATGTGATCTATAACATAACGAATAGAAGAGGTAGATTACGATAATATATAGAGGGACCAGTATGATAGGGAAGTGGGCAGTATGCTGCAGAAATAAAATGTGGTAATCTGTCTCACTATAAAAAGGCTCATGTCTTTCCGTCGCCACACACGACAGGTTTATAAACGCTATTCCCACCTTTTTGATATGACTGCTGATCACCTTACTCACACTCGCATAACTACCTATGCACCTACCCAAGTTGACAATCATTCACTAGTTCTAACGTACCACCGCTGGCTGCCGTTACGTTTGAACTAGTACTTTTGCTCTTTTGAAGTAAGAGGCACACTTTACACCATCGAACTAATATCACTGCCTTGTTTGAAGTGTCCTGGGTTACACGGGAGTCGTTTCAGATTGGAGCGGTGCCATCCGCATAATGCAGTCCATGTATGTCATCTAGGTGAGTTTCGTTACTACGAGAGTGCCTATCACCCGATGTCATCCATGACGAAAGTAGGGAGGGATGTCGACAGTGAACATTATCAAACAATTATGATAGAAAATGGGTTCGGTAAATCCCATAGACGTTTGCTCTCCACATCAGGTCAGACCTGGTCATCTGTGACGCAATGTCCTTCAACATCAGTCACTTTATGATGAGAGTGGAAACGAGCCAGCTGTTTTGTCGGAACAGCGGTAACTCGTTTGTGCCGCGGAAAGCAGTCGGTCCTGTAGGTGTCTTCAGATACTACACAAAATCGTAGTAATGGGCGCTCATCTGAGAAGTTTCTTGTCCACACAGCTCACTATTCTTTCTTATTTGTTCGTTTTTCTCGGTGCCATCTGCGTTGTGTGACATCGTGCACTTTCACTGAACGTGTGTATGTGGGCTGTGAACTCGAGATAAATCAATGACCGTGATGACAACAAAGTCTGTTGCTGGGTTGATCCTATTTTACTTCGGCCATTTTTGCCTAGGTTGGACAATTCTTGTGGCACTCGGCGCGTGTGCCATTCGGAAACGCCATCATCAGTTAGTCATGTTAAGGTCGAATATTTGAAAAAAAAAACCACTGGGTATTTGCTAACCAAATATCTTTTCGCTCACAATTTGGACGTCGATGCGCCCGTAAACCAACCAACCAACAACGTATTGTAAACTCGTTTAGCATTGTCAGTTGTTACTATCAGTGTTTAACACTCGCACCGTCAATAAGCTAGGTGATTTACTACTTCGTTACTAATAATATGTTATCGCCCACCTTTGTTTCCCGTAAACGGTTCACAGGTCTTTCTAATATGATGCAAGATGGCGAATTTTTACGCACCTCATGTGGATCACCCAACTACGCAGCACCTGAGGTCATCTCCGGTAAACTGTATGCCGGTCCGGAAGTGGACGTGTGGTCTTGTGGTGTAATTTTGTATGCGTTGCTATGTGGGACGCTCCCTTTCGACGACGAACACATTCCCACTCTATTCAAGAAGATCAAGGCGGGATATTTCCACCTACCGGAGACTCTAAGTTCGGGGGTAAGCTTCTTGATCTTGATTGTTTACCTCCATTTTCTCGTGCATTTATTCGTAAATTAGAAAAACCTCCTTTCCTAACAAAATCAAAGACTACGTTTTTCAAGACTGTAGTATCATTTCGTTTGCTCCCATCACTTGCAACATACTACACAATGGTGCAGCACAGAGGAAGAAAAAGCAACTGAATGCTTAAGCCGTTACGCATACTAGTATGTCGTCACTAAAAATTACCTTTGACAGAGGTTCAGGATAAATGACTTAAACACAGTGTTCACAACTCTTCACATCGGTCTTGTGAGCGTCGATGTTGCGACAGACGGTACCTTCACAAAAGAGGATGCGGTGCTCCTGGAAGAATTTTGATGTAATCGTACGGGCTTTCTTAGACGAAAGTAAAATCCTCTCACAGGATGGTACTCTTACTCGCCTAAACCTTTGTGATGTTGTGTTCATGTCTGTCCCCAACACCGACCGGGCGTTCCGTGCGTCTGACACATTCCCCATACTCGTCACTTTATTGGTTGTTTCTGTTGTTGGCGTCACTGTCTCAACAAACGGTATCTCTAGCCACTACAAAGCCTGATTTGATTTGCGTTGAATGTGTATGCATTTTTTACCACATGAATTGGGTGGGTCTGCAAATCTCGGCTAGTAATCGGCTAGGGAGTTCGGATATTACAGCTACCCGCCCTAGCGTACCAGATTTGCATCCTGAGCCTATGGACAATCGCGTATACGGTAACCATCTTCTAGTTGCAGGTTCCATTCCTTCATTTTTATCTCTTTCCTAGCGTTAATGGATGGTTGATAATGACGACGACTGGAATCCCGAGTAAGTCTCATAAAACAATCTGGTGCGCGTTCCGACGTTCTTTGGGTGACTCTTGTGGTCGATCTGATTTCGGGCGTATTGGTCTAGTCTCTCTTGAATTGTATGTATGATATTAGAAAAGGGATTCTGGCAACTAAAAAGTTGCACATTTTCTCACAATCTGTTCAGATTTCTGCCACAGATAGTCGATTTCCCCAAGATTCAGTGGTTCGTTGCTCTCCAATCTCTTCGGATCGAGATCGCGTGTACCTTGCTTATTTGGATAGCTTTACTTCTGTTCATCACGACCGTGGAAAGCAGTATCGCCTGAAACGCTTATTTTTGTCTCTTACTCGTCCGGACTCTTTCATGCCTGTTACGCCTGTTTACACAATTTTACTGGTGTCGTATAACAGGCAGTCTCGTTTGTGAGCAATATACTACTCGCAAGCGACATTCAAGGTCTGAAGGGTAAGCCTCAACGCCAGGAAGACGACGGACCAGAAGCGACTCTCGGATTAGTGTATGCACACAATGGGGGGAGTGCCACCAAGGCAAGTGACAACTTACTGCTACCCAATGTGTGTGAATGGACGTCAGCCATGCAAATCAGTGTACGTGTTCGTGGTCCCATGTTTTGACATAACCTATACGAGAGTACGTGTAATAAACAACTTTGCAGACCAAGCCTCTTTTGCGGCCACAACACTAGGAGGAACTCATAGTTGTGGAGCCTTTGCTCTGTATCTCACACTTGCCACTACTGTCACAAGGAAACGTTATGCTCAGCTAAATATTCTAGTGTTCAAGTCATGTTGATAATGTTTGAATTTGTTGGAACCACAAGCTTACGCTGTGGTTACCATTACCTCTAGTTTTTCCACTTTAATTCATTATTATCAGTGGCACTAATAAATCGTGTGATGTCTTCATAGTTTTTTCCGCTGTTCAGTCATTGAGTGCGAAGAGTGGATTGTTAGTTACAATCTTTCAATGCACTGCCTTTTTCCGTTATTTTTTTTACATAATGTGTGCAAATCGGTAACTGTTATTTAGACATCAAGTCGTTCCTAAATCCGTGCGGATTCACGGATTTCTGAGGTGGTACAATTTACAGGATTTCTTAACTGTTGTCCAACGGTTCCCATGCTTGCAGGCATATATCTATTTGTGAATGATTAAAGTGGATTTGTGTGTAAGTTGTGAATCGGCCCTCATTAGACCTCCTACATTTGGATAAGCATTTAAGACTCTCAGTATCGAGAGTCAGTATCATCGTTTGACACTTTTACATACAGTAATGGTATATATGCGAGCTATTTTTTACTTCTGGAATATTTTCTACTTTTCTATCCGCCTCATATAAGACAGTAAACTGCTTTTGTTCATCGTGTATCCTTCTGGTTTAAGGTAGGTGATGCAACACAAATCCAATTAAGGACATTCATGTGCATCAGAGGTCGTTTCCACAACCGAAACGTATGCGCATGCTTCACGTTACAAGTTCATCCTTCTCTCTTCTCTTCTAGGTTCGTGATTTGCTCCGTCGTATGATTACGGTGGATCCGATTAAACGGGCCACAATTGATGAGATCCGTCGTCATCCTTGGTTTGTTGTGGATCTTCCCAGTCAGTTGTTTCCACAGGAACGTGATGAAGACGCGTCTATCATTGATAAAGTGAGTAATACGGCAATGTTATGTACCACGGCAATTCCCTCGAGTCAGTCGCACACTTGATGTGGTTATTTTTATGTAACATTCTCTAACCAATGGATTTCTTCAGTCAATCGTAGTTCCCATGTCAGCTTATCAACTCTTTGTCGTAACTTATGTAAGTGACTAATAGAACGTTGTGAAACCGCATTCGTCGTGTGTCTTCCGTGTTTCTTTCTTCATTCCGCTTTGTTGACAGATAACTTTTCTGTATTGCCGTGCTTGTAGTATGATGAAATTGCTCGATTGGTTAGACGGAGGCCGAAGTTTGTGTACTCTATCTCAGTCATACGGATACCAAACTTGTTATATATTGTTTATTTCTACAAGTAACAAACTTTTTTACGCACATGTGTTTAAAAATCTCCTACAATTTAATGTTATTTATCAACCCTCAGAAAAAGTCGAGTGTGTTAATTCGAAATTGCCTTATTATACGGTCATACTAACACTTCAGTTCAAATGCCCTGAAACGAAATATGGCCTGCATTTTTGAATTTGTTGTGTTTCGTTCACAGTATGCAGACCCATTATCATGTGACCACACGCCAAGCGCGATCTAAGTACCGTTCAGTTATCCACCGTGAGTGACTTTGGTTTGTGAACAGCTTACTTTGTATTTTTGTATACATCCTAATAACAGCTTGTGCAGACTTACAGTGGTAGTATTCTGGCATTCAATGAGATTCAGGTAGACCATTGTGATATCTCCAAGTGTGGCAGTTTTTTTACCGGTTTCCTTAGTAGAGGGAAGCGAAGCGGTCGAATGAAAGCTGTTTAAGCTCTCGTATGAGACTAGTACTGTGGGCTTTGAATGGCCTACTGAGTGTAGACAGCTCCAAGAAACAGATGGAATTCGGTTGCTCAAGGGCCAATGTTCACTGGATTTTAGAAAATGTTTCATTTCTAATTAACAAACAAAAGAGAAAATCCATAATCGGATGAACATCACGAAACCTGACTTCCTACGAGCAAAGAAGCGTTTGTCGTGGACAGTCCAATTGGAGTAATTTTCAGTTTCAATGAACCTGTTGGATGAGTGCGGTACTGATACGATTTGACAAAGGGTCCAATATTCCATAGTCGGCACCTCTGTGAAAGTGACCACTTAATGATCTACGGTATCCTTATTGTTAGCTTTAGGTGCCAATTGTTTTACTTGCAAGAGAATCGATGTGTACAATTTTACATACTCCGTCTCCTATCATTTGCTCTCATTCTTGGGCCGAGGACCTACTGTAAATGGGACATATGAACAAATTAATGGTTCAGCGCATTCTGGCTAAAGTGCAGGTCGTACAGCAGAGCATCAATCCATTGACTTCGCCCACAGTCTAGATCTAGGCCACATAAAGGACCTATGAGTTTTGTTGGTTATGCTTAAACGAGCGTGTGTTAACGTCGAAATTTGAGCTGACGGATTCTATTTAAAAAGATTGAATTGTAATTTCACAACTGTACCTGCATCCCCTGATAACTTGCATGCACAAACAATACATAGATATTCCTAAGAGAAATGGAGCTTGCCTTCCATTTTAGAACTCCACAATCGGCTTTGTGTTGCGATGTCGATATAAGTATAAATTGGGACGATTCGGGTATATTGCGTCAATTCGAGTTATTTTTTCACCTGTTGAAAAATAACACACTTCAAGCTGTAATTTGTGAATATGTATGGATGCAAACAGATATGCGGGAAAATCTAATATTAACATAATTATGAAGTAAATGACTGAAGTAGTCATCTTTACCTTGAGAATTCCTTGATTTCAGGGAGGCGTTATTTGAATTAGTGTCGCGCTTATTGGGCTACGATCGGTGAAGTTTTGAGTAACGGCTTCCAGCTGTATCTGCCAAATATCGTAGATGTTGGACATTGAGATCTTTGAACATCGATGTTTTCGTTCCTTCGTGTACATCGGATGAAATCACAGATCCTTTTAGATGGTAGGATTTTAGTCATAAAAATCAAGCAAGCTCACTCTCGCAAACCCCGAAACTTCATGTGAGTATATGACCAAATAGTTATAGGAATGTCAATCTCTCGTCTAACATATCGTCCTATCTTTGCCAAGCTCCCAGCGTTAGTTTAACATACGAGGTAGTTAGTTGTTGGCGTCTGCCGCATGTGGCAACTTTTTCGGTAAGTTGTTTTGTATTTGTTCTAATCCACTGCACACCAACTTAACTTATACCGTTCTCTTTTACCACCGTATGAGCTGGAGGTGACTCACTTGTAAGGACACCGTACGTCCTATCTTCGGTTATCCCAAACACTGTTTAAGGTTGACAGGTATTCATTTCACTTGTGACCCAATATACCACACTGCACTGAACATTGTGATATGAGATGTGTACTTTTCTGATGTTAAAACCAATTTTCTTGTGCATTTATCCGTAGTGCCTCAGTCTTCCGTTCATTGTCTCTATACTGTACACCTTTGCACTATTGAGTTTAAAAAGTGAATTCTTGTACACATTTTAGTTTTTCTTCCCTTTCACTTTTATTATTATGGCCACTGTGTAATTCTGTTTGGTTAGAAAGTCATGCAATTGATGCGAAAGAGCCATAATCGTTTGACTGGCTTAAGTCTATCTAACACAATGCTCTGTATGCTCCCATTTTTCATGTTGTCTCTTATTCTCTTTCATCTTTTGTTTCCAGGAAGCTGTTTATGAAGTGTGTCAGGCCTGCAATGTTACCGAACGTGAAGTGTTTGCAGCTTTGATCAACAATGACCCGAGTGAACAATTGTGTGTGGCGTATCATCTTATCATAGATAATAAGTAAGTTTGTTCGATTGCTGTATGTCTGGTTAATCACAATTGAACAACACATTCACAAGTGAAGTTACTCGGTTTACATCGCTGATGGTTGCTACCTTTTTGAATGACACCTTGAATTCGGACCATGTTTCTGATTTACTGACGTGACAGCTTCTCATTTGTATGGATCCTTTAAGGATACTGACGAAGAAACAAATGTTCGTTCAGTTACGTGAAATCTGCTGATTTAGTCGTTATTGAGATGCACAGCATCTGTTAACCGTGGAGAAGCCGACTCATCTATCATAGATAGGATAGCGAACGCTAGACACCAGCAACCTCAATGATGAAAGGTTAGGTTTATCATCTTGTAATGTTTTAGGGTTATGACGTCATATTCCAACTGGGACCGCAAGTTCGAATCCGACTCATATCTAGTTATTGTAATTACACTCGATAACTTTTTAGCACGCGGTTTACACATCACTGATAGCTCATACTATAGCGATATAGTGTAAACTGTAAGATTCGATCAAATATCAGCCTGATACTGCGTTCATCTTTGCGTTTAACTGATTATTCCATTAGACTGTAAGAATCCGTTACATTGGCACCTTCACTCCAACTGATTTGTTCATATAGTATCTATTTGTTCTAGAGTTTTGTTAATCCAGCTAGTCCTTGACAGGCAGTTAGGCTGTTGAGTAACGGGAACTGCAGATACAACTCATTGATCATAGTCCTGCCAGTACCTTAATCTTCTTTTGGGTTTATTTATTGGTTCATCTAATCACAATTGCTGCGTAATTTACGGGTTCCGTATATGTCAAGCCTGCTTCCCCACAATTTACGCTCAATGTCTCATCGAAGTCACTGGCATAATCTATTGGTAGTGATGATGAAACCAGCGCGTTAGATTGTGGGGTGTTTGTTGTATACTCCTGGCTTTCAGGTGTTGGTTATCACCTACTTATCTGTATCGCGGTCTTATAACTTCGAGTTTACACTGGATACATGTGTGAGTGAAACCACAAGTCTGGCACAAGTCTAGGTCATTGTGACAGCCCGGGCACTGGTGCTGCCAATTATATCTATCTCGCCATCGGTAAAGTTGTACTTATTTCTCTAGTACGATTCGTCTCCTAAATGAACTTGTATAAGTAACTTTAACGAAAAGCATATTACCCCCAGATTTGAGATCTACTCAATTTGCCTAGACTTGATACGGCATTACATAAATAAGGTGCGTAATTTATCATTGTGTCATGCGATATACAGTGCATGGAAGTTTCTTAATATTTATGTGGTTTTGTATACGTGATTCATATAGTAATCTAATATTTTGACTGAACCCCGAATAGATGTTGCACAAATGTCTGAGATATATTTTGAGAGACCCATCTGTTACAGAAATGTTTTAATGATGGATGTGTGAAATCTCTCCTATTGAGTATCGTGGGACATAACGATGTTTTAAAAAAGTGGAGAGGCTCCGGGAACGAAGAAAAACAAATGTGCGTTGAACTGCTTCACTGTCTCTGAATATGTTGGATTTAAGAGATGAGTTAGTTGTGAAGGTGTGCAGTTCTGGGATCGTTGTGAGGTTTTTGTTTCTCGTTTTGTGAATCATTAATGCAGCTGCGGTGTTATGCCATCTGAACCTGTCAGACTGAATAAGAGGACATTACTGGAGTATGTGGGACAGACTTTTGTGACTGGTATCACATCGATATTTTAATTCCTCCGTTTACTTTAAACGACCATATGGCGGCGAATTTTGGTGGGCAACAGGTCACCTCTGAATTGCATCGCTGTGCCTCATGGACGGGGAAAATTCACAAAGGGGTTCCTTAACTAGTGCGACGTGGCCGCCGTCGAAAAGCAGGCACCATCGTGCGTATTATAGAAAGTTTCACCCTGTGCTAAGTTTGCTTTTTCCGGTCGCAATAGCTGTCTCAGCTATTTACATCAGTGTGTGGAACGCCGTCCCAATGTTTGAGACTAGTTATATATCCGCGTGTGTTCGGAATGTTACTCCGAAGAACGCCACGTGATTGGCGTCTTCCTAGTGTATTATTCACATTTATTGCTCTGTCAACCGCTATACTGGCTCAGATTCGTCTGTCCCGTGCATTTTTTTGTCTGTCTGCATCACACATTTGCGTTCATTTACTGAGTATAGCAATGACCAGGTCAAATCGCTGGCACATGATCATCAGTTTGCATCCGGACTACTTTAATGATTTCTCTCTTACGGTTTTAGTTTTCATTCTTAAGAAATATTTTAGTTTTGACAGTTACGTACGCTCACTTTATAGGGGTAGTTGCACATCCTGTATATTCCTTTCAACAGTAGTATTTCGAATTGTGTTCCTGTTGGTCTGTTTTGTTCTTCGTTCTCATGTTCCTCTCATTGTCTTCTGTAGTGTTCTTTATAAGGTACATCTGCAAACAACCGATCAAGCTTCTGCTGTCTAACTACTAATCCACTTTTCATCGCATTTCGGTTGTTGTTGTTGTTTTCGTATG